>KZ269977.1:2811271-2916510 GCA_002249935.1 Onchocerca flexuosa | reverse complement strand
TAGAGAGAGAGAGAGAGAGAGTTTGAAATATTAAATTATATATATATATATAATTTCTTGAAAAAAAATATATATAATATATATACAAAATATATATATTATTTAACACTTCATGCTATATATATATGTATACAATTTAATACGTCAAAACCTTATGATATTCTATTTCAAAGTAGTGTTTTGCATATTTACGAAGAGATCATAAGTGAATCTCACTTTTTTTACGGCTTCATTATGCAGACTTTACATCATTTTATCAAATAGCAAAAGATGAGCTTACATTAATCGCGGAATACATTCATAAGCTTATCTTATATATTCCTATATCATTAAAACTGACTACAATTTTTACTAAAAAATATTTGAATAACCCACTTTATCCCATGTCCAATAGAGCAGTAATGATACACTGTAATAAACGAACCTAAAGTTTGAGGAAATGTCAGGAAAAAGCTGATAATGATGTGAAACAATCCATTATGCAAGGATGAAATGTTTCAATTGATTAACATTTCTATAGTACAAAACCATATCGATTTCCAAACAGGCATGACCATAAGAGTGATGCACTGGAAACAAAAAAATTCATTAAAAATGATATTTTCTAAAATTCCTGATGATGACTTCGGTTTTTTTTCAGGAAGAAAAACAAGTAAAAGAGTTGAAATAACACAATTTTTAGAATAAAAAGACGTCCATAATATTGATTTCTTTTGAAATATATCAATTTTTGGAGACGAAAACTCTGAAATGCAAGAAAATGGCACTAGGAATCTGTATCATGATCTCTACTGGCCATATTATACTTCGTGAAGATTGGAATAAAATGAATTATTCCAATTACTAATCGTTCAGCTTTTCTTAATAACAATCCGCTTTTCTCAAATGGAGGACAGTTCCCTCTAACAATGCAAGAGAAGGATCAAATGTGAAGAAAACTTTTCGACAATGCTTCGAAGTATTGAGAAGACGCTATATTTATTGAACGAGACAGAACTAATTGAGTACATTATTGATTTAACATCGACCGACAAATCTGCTCTTTTGAAATACTTCTGCCCATCTTTTACGAGACATCCGTGCTGAAACAGAAATATCGATGAGTTCATCAAACGGAGCCTCTCGCACAATCACTCATTGTTTAGTGATGTTTCTCAAACCACACCAATCAGAATAGAACGGAAAAGAAAAAATTCGCCGTAAAAACTGCAAACATCTCGATCTGTCTGGATAGCTCCCATCGACGTACTGCTGTCGTTTGTTTGGAGAAAGTACAAACAACAACAACAACAATTAGCACATACTTCATCGATGCTTTAGGCAATTGATTTGATGCAGGAAATGTGCAAAATGGACTACTTGTCGGACTCAAAACGCATCTTAGAATTCAAAATGAAGTTAAACAGTTCATTAGTAATTAATTGATTAATTACCATAATTCATCGCAAACAAATGCTACGCAAACATCAAACCTTCGTATGACAAAGCTGCTGTTAATAGACATGCCTAAATTACACACATACACATACACACACACGCGCACACATACACACACAGACACACACACACATATATATATACATACCCATGCATACACGTATATATATGATATTCATGCATATTCAAACACTGATACGTGCATACGTATGCTGCAATCTTTGTCTATAATATGAACGTGGAAATACGTGAACGCTTCTGCTCCAAGGCAATGATATTGAAGATTTGATGTCAGAAATTTAACGAAGAGTTGAGAGAATGAGGATTTAAACGTTTCCAGCAAAGCACTAATAACACCATCACACCATACAGGCGATTCCATTGAATTCATCAGACCACTTTACGAATACTGAATACTCATCATGAGTCATCATGACGCCAGTTACGTACGCAGGGATACAGATGCCCAGCGTTCATGACGCGAAGAGGAAAAATGTCGAACAAAGCGTTTATATCTCAGCACGTGCATGGGTAACTAAATATACACACATATATAAAGCATCATCGACCAAGTAACAACAGAAATTCTTTATAGATTGATAGATGTGCGAAAGAAACAGAGACAGAGGTCACGAACTCATTGCTGACCTTTACTGGGGTATTAATGATAATGGACGCATTGAGGTACTGTTATGAAAGGATAAGTCACCTCACCAATAAGTCATTTATAAATTTAATTAAGAAATATTTCCTGGCATGATTGAAGCGTAAATTCAGGTTGATCGTTAATCGTTAATATTATTGTTCATCAACATCAACTAACAATAGCATCCAGTAACTTTTCAAATTTCAAACTGGCACTGGTCAGCTTAGTTCAAAAAACATATGATGCTTTTTCTAGAAGATACCTAAATTATTTGTAAGCTAAAGACTTAAGAGACAAATAATAAAACTCCGCTCCTCAACTTATTGAGTAATTGAGATATTAATAACTTGGATTTAATTGTGGAAACTTTTTTGGATTGCTAGAAATTACCGAGAAATGCTTCTCAGCCAACAAACAAATAAAGCTACAAATAATACTATAACAAATAAAGTTATGTTTATCTTTTTCTAAGTATATTTTTTGATATTGCATGTGATCAATATTTTTTTGTTTATTAAAGGTTACCGTTACCACACCATAAGCGTTCCATATTCTGAAAATTTTTTTAGGAGCGAAGAGGATGATCGAAAATAAAAAACTGTTAAATTTAAAATTAAAAAAAAAATGTTCATTTATAGATAAACTAAGCAATAAATAAACTTTCGATAAAATAAATTTCTTATCAGCCTTGATAAACTAAAATTTTTTACAATCTTAAATTGTGGAAGGTCTATCACAAACATTTCTTCAAATGGTTTCCTCATAAGTGAAAAATAATAAGCTAGTAAAGAATATGAGAACTGCTGCATTCACTAAAACTTATGAAAACTGATCACATGATCTGGCTACGCAGCCCATAAATACCGCTGCGATTGATGAAATGATAAATATGATACAAGGACCTTCTGAATATTTCGAAAAATTGCTTTAAGCATGCTTTAAGTATTGAATGATAGAACAATTTTATGACAAACTCTAAAATCAACTAAACAAATCTGTAATTATAAAACGGAGATTTATAAATCGTGGATATGCGGTTGTTCAGCGGATCGCAGTATCTTTCTTTTAGTTGCACCTGTTTGTTGTCTTTTGGTTTCAAAATCGAGCATTTCCTGTTCAATTACTAATTCCTCATCAATATCTGTTGTCACCTGACGATAATCGGCTATGAGATCATACTTGCGGAGATCATTAAGCTAAAAAAGTAACATTAGTATGTCTCAACCTGTAATAAAATATTTTCTGCAAAATATTTATCCATAAACTGACAATAGAATATTCGTCTTTTTTTGGGAATGCATTATGTTTCGCTTCTGGAGCAACTTAGCAAACACGATGTTTATGAGGAAAAAAGGAATTAGTAAATCAAACACGATTTTAAATCTTTTATATTTGTATTTTTTAACAGAAAGCACACAAGTACGTAACACGATCAAAATTTAATGGTATCGAAAACCATTCAATTTCTTCACAACCCAAGTAAAAAGCCACCTTTGTTCTCCTGAATTTCTTTTTATACCATGAAGTTTGTTCACTCCATACATCTTCTATTCCTTTGTAATCATAAAGTTCCCATCTCCTTGTCCATGGTGGTGGACGCAATTTAACCTTTAATTTTAAAAAATTGAATGCAGTCAACAAAAATACAAAATAATTGATAAGGTTCAAAATAAGATAAAACAACAAGAATACTAAAGCATCCTTAAATGCAGATAATGATGGATGCAAATTAATTAAAGACTGATTTTATTTGAGCAAAAAACCGAATTTGATTTTGTATGTTTTATTTGTCTCAATCCTCCACAACTTTTCCTAAATTTTTCCGAAACTTTTTCTAAAGGAAAATTTTCACCTAATTAACTGACAATAAAATGTTTGCCTTACTTTTAGAACGCATTATGTTCAGTTTTAAAATAATTTGATGAATCTTTTTTTGCAAAAAAAAGAATTAGTAGACTAAATAAGATTTCATTTGCTTTAAATATAAAATAACGAAAAACTATCAAAAGTGAAATAAGAATGGGATAATCTTCCAGTTGCTCGCAGGATACTAATAAAACAATCTGCTATTCGAAGTAGAAACATGAAGATTAACCTTTAAAGGATTTATGGGAACTGGTTTTCCAACAATATAAGACGTAGGTTCCATGTGCATATTGAATGTACTATATTCCGGATAAGCGTCGATCAAATAACTTAAATCATCATCCAAGCGTTTTTCCAGTTTAATTACTTCTATTTTGTTAATGGTAGGTGTGTACATTTCATACATAACTTCCACACCTATAAAAAGTATTAATTGGAAAACCAAGTATCAATTTGCTCACAAGTCTCTGAAGTAACAAAATTAACGACAAACCTATTCCCTCGATAACATTCCGTAATGTAAATTGACTCTTCAATCCTTCCAATCTGCGGCTAATGCATATACCCAAAAATCGATTCTTCAATCCCACTAATTTTTTATCCGAATAAGTAACAGCAACAATGGAACCTTCAAAAAAATTGCAGAAGATTAACAAATAATCGGTTAGCTTCCATTAAAAGAAACCCTAAAAAGTTCTACAGAATAATTCCTTTTATTATTTAAATCGCCTAAAATTTATGGATCACAAGAATTGCAACAGACGGTAACTTTTGCAGCATGAGCAATATTAGCCCATATGAGCCACGTTCTGAAATTTTTTATGACCATGCAAAATCCAGCTTACAAAACGATGATAGAACTGCTGAAATCTGGAACCTAGTATTCACAGAATTTAACAAGGATGAAGAAGGCAGTTTGCAAAAATTGCATAAAAATAAGTACATCGATACGGGAATAGATCTTGAGAGAATAATTTTAGCAATCATTACTTTTAATAAATATCTCAGAAAGCATAAGAAAAATAATTTTGCTGCAGAACAGAAATACGAGGAATACAAACAGAAAAACCCCACTTACCAACATAGAATTCAGGGATATCTATTCGTAAACGACGCTCTAACATGTCTTTTCTTTCCAATTCCTCCCTCAACCAATTTCGTCTTCCATATACAGAAGTAGGCTGGAAGTCCGGATACACATCCCTATAAAACCGTTTTTTTTTTTTTTTTTTTTTCAATATCTTTAAAAAAGAAACGCACACTAAAACTGAAATGCATACTTACCGAAATTTTGGTATATGCCTCTCAAGACTTAATTTTCTTTCTTCACCGATGAGACGACGATACATACGCTGACCAACTGTCCTGGCTTTCGGAAGTAGTATCTTGATATTACACTGCATTTTGAAGCCTTTAGACACAACTATCCGAAGCCAATCTACGTTCCAGATAGTTTCCTTATTCTCCGGATTCAAAGCCACTTAAGATATACAAAACATTCGCAACGCTGCAGTCCTGCGGCCTTTAATTCTCCTGAAGCTATTTAAATAACCAAATGATACTGAATTGAATATTTACCAGTTTTTGTTAATCTTTAAAGCGTTTCCCAAATAACAATAAAGATTAAAATAATATTAAAATTTAAAATGTTTCCCAAATAACAATAAAGATTAAAATAATATTAAAATTTAAAATGTTTCCCAAATAACAATAAAGATTAAAATAATATTAAAATTTAAAATGTTTCCCAAATAACAATAAAAGTTGAAATAATGTTAATTAAGCTATAACTTTATGTAGAAGCTATTCATAAAATTATATTATTTTCAAGGAAATTCAGCAATACATCAAAAGAATTCATAATAGACCATCAAAATGCGAGAAAAATTTTTGAAAAACATGCTATCTTATGCAAAATTTAAACATATGATAACATAATTTTCAATATCCAAGACAAAGTGGTTGAAAATACATCAAGTAAAATGCACTTTGAAAGTAAATATAAAATTAGAAAGACACACGCCTTAAGTTCAAAGAAAAACTCAGATATCATTAATATCATAAAAGAGAAAAACAAGTATAGTGGATTCTGACACTAACTCTAAACTATAAGCATAATTACATATCACAGATGAAGGAATAAAAAAAATTTCATAGCAGTATATAAATCCAATTTCTAATTGCAGCTTGTATTTGAATTTTGTTTCAAAAAAATCCAGCTTGATATTTCATATCTGGTCAAACATGAGAATAAATGCAGTAACAAATAAGCAATGCATATATAGTAATCTGAAAGAATATGGAAAATAATATTAAAAACATCAGTTATTAGCGATTTCACAACGAATAAGACAATGCCACTGAACATTCTTGAATACCTTTAGATTCTTATAGTGGTAAAGATTTCAGTTAGAGCTATGATGAAGAGTACAGTATATATCTGAACCATTCAGTACATCCCAAGGAAAATACTCATCATCACCAGAAGAATTTTCAGCACCAGATGAATCTGTACTGCCATTTTCTATATCCGCTGATGTATGTGTCCTGCTCCTAACTTCCGAAAATAGCTCTTCAAGTGCTTTAGGAATCTCACAATTACAGAGATCTGAATAACATAAAGGGCATACCTGAAATGAATTAAGGATGATCTTCCATTAAATTTTGCATCATAAACAAAATTCTTGCCAAAATTCATAAATGAATTTACTTCTACCAGAAAAATCAATCCTCTTAATATTAACACAAATAGCAACTATAAAAACATTTTAACATCGAATGTCACATAATAATTACATGCCTAATTCATAAAAATGATTAGGTATCAAAGCATTTATGTCACATTGCTTCCAAGTGCTGATGTTTCTTAGCAAAAATAAAGCAAGAACCTGTTTAATACAGAGCCATTTTCTCAAGCAAGTACTATGGAAAAAATGCTTGCAAGGTGTTATGCGTGCATCTTCTACCATATCGGACAAACAAATCGCGCATATATCATGCCTTTTTTGCAACGTTGCTTTGGATACACGAGGCAATCGTGACAAACTTGTATATGCTGCACGCCATGATTGCACGCTAACAATTCCAGCCTGCAATCGTCTCCAAACACTAAAATACAGATAGAACACCAGAACTGCCATACTAGTTAACGTCCAGTGACCTGCAACACAGTATCTTTCGCATTTTTGCATATAATGACTTGAACATTGTATATTACTTTCATAAATCCACAAAAAATTAGATTATGGAAATTAAGAATCAAATACAGTCTGTTTTATTAAGAATCGAATTTATTTCATTGCAAAATGAACTCACCGCTTAAGGACGTTAAAATACCATAACAAACAACATTCAATGCAAGTAATACTTCAATACCGCATGTAATCGTTTTGCATATGATGACAACATCGTCATTCCGTCCTAATACATCCATAGACTCTGTTTCTAATACATATATGCCGTATATGATGGCAGCCGATAATGTATGCACTGCAGTTAGCAAACAATTTGAAACTATTATTAGACACCTGAAAAATAAATCAATTTCTATTAAGAAGAAAATAACAAGTTCAAGAAAAAAAATCAAAAATCAAAAATCAAAATTTTGAAAAATTAACCACAAGTCAATCGGCAAAAATCGGGTAATAGCAGCAGAAGTACAGAGCGATGCCACAATTACAATAACAACCAAGAAAACAGATCTCGTATGTTGACCTCGACTCGTTAATCTGTTTGAAGCCAACGAAAATAATTGTGATTCAAGAATTTCGCACAATGACTGTAGCAAAGCAGACACAACTAAATAAAGTAGATAGCTAACATAATATCTTAAGCTTGGTGTAGTAAAATTCGAAGTGTAGTAAAATTCAAAGGAATCAAAGGATTTCGGTGAAATTCCATTCAGCTATCATTTATCGCATGCATAGTTCACTTAAAAATTTGTCTCAAGCATTTCTTAATTTCAGGCTTCAATTTCGAAAGAATATCGTTTCAAATCGGCTTGTTAAATCTTTTCGTAACCAAAATATAGATATGAGAAGAAATAAAAGTTATCTTAGATATAGACGATCTGTGAAGGTCATTTCTCATGTTAGTGAAAAAAAGAACATCAAAGATAAAGATAATAAATATAATGAACTAAATACTCACCAATGAAAAAGACTAGCCCAAGTAGAAAAGCTTTCTGTTCAGTTTGCATTCCAAGAAGACCTATTTGTGCACAAAGCAATGCAACCGTCAGCGCTCCAGTATAACCACCATTGGCTAGAACATGTCTATGACCTCGTTGTCCACCAACAATACATTCCGCAATGGTCAAAATTTGTTTACAAAAACAGCTCACAGTCAATGCCAATGCCAACAGCGACAATGGTGTGTTCGTACTTTCTGCTACCGATGCTAGGAATATTGCGCCAATTTCATCAAAACCTCTTCCTTTTCCTGCTAAATGTACATAAACTCGAGCAGAAAACATTGTTAACCATGCCGAAATTAATATTTCTGCTAGCCGTAAACGATGCCATAAAATAGCAGCACCTGTAAATCTTTAAATTTCCAATAAATTTATTAGTAAGAATATCGCTAGAAACGATAAAATGCTACTGAGTTTAATGTTTTTGCTTGGTCTCAGATGCAATCCCGCATTACAAATGATGCAGGAACTACATCTTGCTTTTCTCATGAGAAAAAACAGATAATGGCTCAAGAGAAAAAAAATATTAGTTGCTGCTTATCGAGGAATCAGTAGATAATGATCGAAAAACATTGCTAAAAGATTTATAAATATACAAAACACTACTGAGACAATGATTTTAATGAAATATATTCAAAAACTGATTGTACAAAACTGAACCTTACTTTTAATTCTCTTAATTAACGAGAAGCCACCAAATGAACATAATGATATCCTTATCATTTTTGATTTGAAAATTTAAGTTTTGAAAAAAAATATGTGAAAATAAATAATCAATACTTGCCTCCTCTAATACCTCGAAGAATTACGATGGTTTTAAAATATCGCATAGAATGACGTATAGACAACAACAGAACTGGAGCTTTGTTTAAAACATATATGCAAATTACCAATACTGCCAAGGAACAAGCTACATTGTGAGCAATAATTAAGCGATCTATAGGCATTGCACACATTCGAGCAATTATTGGTATCAGAAAAACTGCAAGCGTAACTCGTGCAATATCACTTTCTAAGTTTAGAAGACAACTTTGCACTACACAGAGCACCAACTGAAAAAGTATTGGTCTTTGAAAGTAATAGGATTTAATCACCAAGTTTTCTTTTAAATAATTGAATATTAACTTACATAGTAAAAAACATTAGTGGAAGAAAGTACATTTTTTTGATTACTGAAAAAATAACAAGTGATATACCTGGGCCAAAATATGAAATCCATGTCGTTCTAATTTAGTGAAATCATCCAACTTTAAATCCGGATCCCCATTCTGTTCCAATTGAACATATCGAGCTGACAGATAATGTGACACAGAAAACAGCAATAATGAAAATATGTGAAAATAAACTTGCACAAGTTTATAGAGAGGCAGAAGGAAAAACATAATTGATATAAGCACAACTGAAATCAGTAAAATTTGATTGATAAAAGAAATTAATTAACTGCTTTTCTGAAACATGCTTTGATATCAATTACAACACTCTTAACAAATGAATTAAGGCAAAACACTCAACATTTAAGATTAAATCAATTAAGAACAATAATATAAAGATAATAAGACAGTACTGGAACATTCAAATAGCTAGAAGTTGAATTTAATGCCCACCTGTATAACTTAATATTTGCGCTCCAGTTCGATCAAAATTTCTTGTTTGAATAAATTCAATAATTTGATCCATTTCCAGATATGAAGAAAATGATTGCTTGAATATATCAGGAGTGAAATGAATGATCCGATTACGCCACCAAAGTTCGAATAGCAAAGGGCCTGGTAGTCGTAAGGCAACTTCCATGCAACGTAGAAATATTATTCGAACACGAACACTGAATATTTCCATCGCTTGACCAACATCCATTTCATTGAAAATTCATCGAACCGATATTACTTCAATTTCTTTATTCATTTACATGCTTAGATACATTTTGATGGCAAAAGTATGATTAGTACAAATGTGACCGCAAGTAAGAAAGACCTAACATGCTGCAAGAGGATCATAACTGCAAAAACTATTCTTTATATTTCACAACGCTTATGGAAACATTTAAAGCAAACGATAATTTTACGTTAATATGAGCAGCCTAATGAATTTATACATGAGTGAAAAAACTGCCTTTCCGATATTTTTGTAATTAACTATCATAACCATCATAATTATTTTCACCACTTTATTTCAATCACTCTCTTATATAAATTCAGGATTTTATTTTCAAAAATATAGATTTTTCAGTTTACGCATTCTAATCTACTGGCGGTATATCGCAAAAAGAAATCAAGATTTTATATTTCTATGAACATAATAAAAGTTGAGAAAAGGACCCTCTTTTATGTTCAAGACAATAAGTAGTACTCAAATAACCAATCTAAATGTCTACTAAATAGTTAACTACTGAAGATGTGTATATCGAAAAAACCAAATAACATTCAAAAAAGAGGAGGGAAAATTTGAGGGTTATAGGGCTTCAAATAATAAAAATTTGGATTTAGAAAAAATTAATTCATCATAACTCCCACTTTTTGCTTTTTTCTATTCATGTTGAACTATTGCATATGAGCACTACTTACTATTATAACAGTCAAATTATAAAAATAATTAAAAATCAATTGTTATGGAATATAAAAAATCATATTAAGCAGTAAAAAAATTCTGCAGAACATCACTATATATTTAGTAATTAATAGAAACATCATTTTTCTTAAAAAAAAATTCGGAAAAATATTAGTTAAATTAGAATCTGCTGAATCGTCAAAACTTCAAAAATTCGTGCTGCATAAATTTTTAACATCATTTTTCCAACTTGTCTGAAACCTAAAAGGCTCTATGACTGCCTGCAAAACCAAAGTATAAAACACAAAATAATCATTCATAATGTGAATATTATGAATTTTCATTTCGCCGGAGTAAGTGGTTATCCTAATGCACATTTAAGTGATCTTAGATATTAAATCTCATTCTTCATTTCAATATACTGATTTGTAAGATCCTAAAGCAATTGAAAGTTCCTTCCTAAAGCAGTAATGGCTTGATTGTTCACCACATCAATAATCATCACTGATAAGTAATCCATAAAAGTCAAACTGAACATGTACTATTCAATAAATAACTGTTGGCATTTTGAGGTTCAACAACAACCATTAATTGAGCTCCTTTTGCTAATAACGAATCCGAAAATGCAACAAAGTCATTAATTGGCATTGGTTCGTCCAATTTTGAATCGAAATTGAAAAATCCTGCAACACCTATTTGGCGTACAGTAAACCAATGATGTCCCGTCCAGAACGGTACAAAACCACGTGATGTGATATTAAATATGAAGCCGAAAATTTTTGAAAAATCCAAACAAGCAGTGGAACGTCGCGAATCAAACCAGTTCACCATCAAATTTCTTGTTTCCAATGCAGCGATCAATACATTAATATCGTAATTACCCAAACCTAACATTGAACGATGTCGATTAAACCAGCGAGAATTATGTAAATTTTCCGCGATACAATCCAAATCAACTTTTTTAAACTCATTTCTCTGCAATAATGTATTCAGCGTATGCATTAAACAGAGTTGCATTTGTTGTTTCTCGTGATACAATTGTCCTGTTGGGACCATACTTCCAGATGACTCACCAACATTCATCTATAACAAGTTATTTCTGGTACTGAAGCATTGAATGTGCAAATGCTCTCCATCAAAAATTAAATTTCTCATGACGGCGTCAAAAAATGGAAACGAATTACATCAGTACTACTGTTGAGCTTAGAGTGAACTACATGCGGCTGACATAACATAACGAAGAGCCAGCTTAATGTTTGAAAGCGCAAGCATCACATTTACGAGGATTGCCTTGTCCTTACCGGAAAGTCAAAATGCTCTCAACCATCTCTACTACAAATAAAGTATAAACAACTGTATTGCACCACGGACTCGAATAACATTGAAAGCAACACAACATCTAACAGTATTAACAATTTTATTTTTAACATCAACATAAAAAATGACATTTAGGAATAAATTATATCATTTTGATTATCTTACTTTCTAGCTTCTCTTTTTCTATCTCATTTCACTTTTTTTCAAATAAATTACTAATCATTTCAACAAGAATCTTCTTATTTATTCAAAAGATGTCGAAAGCATTTGTAAACGAATGAAAAAGAGAAAGATAGGCATTAAGGAATAAAAAACTGCAAAACATTCTTAGTATAATTTCTCAATAACTGACGCTCTAGAATTTAATATTGATCTAATACTCTCTGCATGAAGGAAATGAAATAATTCAATTATTTGATTTGAAGCGAACTAAATAAAGTAACATGACAAATAACCAAAAACAAAAATGAAAAATAATTACAAATTCATATTATTACAATATGCATTAGTAAGACAACAGAAGCCTTTGCTTGCATGTATAATTAGCATGACTAGAGAAAATTAAAGGAATATTAGCCAAAAGTTTGAAATGATCATGAAATTGGAACAAATTTTCACTTCTTGTGCATTCATTGTCATTTTCCTCATATAAACAATGGATGCACTGTATCAGTGTATTCGAAATCATACGACTGTGAATCTAAATTTCCTTCTCCTATATCAAATTTATTTCTTTTCGCCTCTGAGTAGAGCCCTTTTGCCTTGTCCAATTGGTGGATAAAGCATTTTTCCACGTGCTAACTTCAGTCGATTCTGAAATATACAAGAAATTACTACTTTCTCAAATTATCATAAAGCTTTACCGAATAATGACAAATAAATTACATACTCTGACACACAACAAAAATAAAAGTTTTTCTCCACAATAAAGAAAACAAGCGTTGAGCGCTACTATTTGTTTTAATGAAATTTCAACTTAAGTATCGATTTAGCAGTGTTCAATCCCAAATTTTCACGAAATACTAAATATTATAACATTTACCTGCACTTCTCGCCATACAATATGTTCATCAAAATAAACACCATGAAACCGCAACATTTTTGTCAGATAGTGAAACATCGGTTGATTAGGATAGTAATCAATCTGAATTTATAAGATTCTTTTTTGTTCAATTTTTGATCAATTTCATTTAAAAGTTTCGGAATTTATTGCATTGAAATGCATTTCTGATTTTCAGAGGAATTTAGTTTTTTTAATAAGCATTAGTGCAAATATCCCTATAATATTGAGAATACGAAACAAATTTTTTAAGTATACTAGAAAGCAAATCCAGCATCGACGCCTACATAAAGACTAGGTAGGTTATATTAGATTATTCTTAAACAGTGATTCATATCGATAACTAGAACTAAGACTTGATAAAAGTGATTAAAACAACGAGGAATATGAAACTGCTAGAAAAAATTCGACATTGACTTTCATTGAAGTGTTAACAAAGACATTCCGACGGGAAATAACAAATATTCATCAAGCAAAAGAACTAACTGCTTTGAATGATTGCTGTTCCAACGGTTCTTCTGACATAATCCTTACGATTTTCAGATTTTTGGATTCGGTTGTTCGTTGTGGCTCACCGAAAATACGTCTAGACAAATCATTTATATGCTTCCCAAAATCTGTTTCACAATTGATTCCGCGAGCAGCCAAATTGATACGTGATGGCATCGTTTTCATCGCAGCCCCTATGACATTTTTATATGCCAACAGATTGAATAATTTCTTCTTAAAATTCTTCTTTAACTGTAATTATTTATCTAATTTGAAGGTAATATTTTAAATTTTCAAGAATTCTTCATTCGTTACTTTCTTATTTCCTAATAATGCAGATAAAGAAGCTTTTGAAACTTGCTGTTCCATAGCAACCATTTCCATCTAAGAAATACTGCTTGTTATGTATCACATGAACGACATTAGAAACTCAAGCACACATAATAAACTCGATCTATCTTTCTGAAATAAAATATCAAATTGTAACAGTTTATTAGGTTGAATTTGAATTCATAAAATATGAGATCGTAAAAGTACCAGTTTTTGACAAGCGCAATGCATGATTTGTGTGTGTCGCCAAAGTTTTAGTTCTCATCGCCATTGTTTCCTGAAATTCTATGTAGTGATATATCTTCAGTAAATATTTAAGTAAAAATGTAATTTTACTAATTAATAACCAATTAATTTTTAATTATTTCATTTTCTATTAATTCATATAGTTTTCCTTCAGAAACAGATATAAGTAACATGTTTAAAAGTACGCCCACTAATATATATCAGCAACAAGAAAATGGTAACTACTGGATTTGAAAGATCTACAGAATCCTCTCCTATTCATACTCTTTACAATACTCCACAAATACATGAATTTTTATATTTGCAACAGCTAATGGTATCACTGTATATTTTTGGAAATCAGCAGAATATTAGCTATGCAAAATAATTCCGATATAATCTGAATCATATCAAAAAAAAAAAAATACTAGTACATAGATTTTCGATTCCATTCATAATAAAATTGGCGTATGTCCTAAATTTTAACTCATAAGTTTTTTTTTATGTCCTAAATTTTAACTCATAAGCTTTAACTCTTTTTTTTTAACTCCTTGAAATAATCGGTAATTATTATTTGAGACCGGCGGTAATTCCTTTCCCTACTTCCTTCTACATAATGACGCATTTACATAAAGATTAAACAAGAAAATAGATCCTTTGGGATACAAGATAAGCATTTCCTGATGGCCTGATAGGCCCATATGTTTCCTGCCTCGCACCCTCTGGAGCCCTTCCATTCTGACTAACTTCAACATTTCTAATCTCGACATCTCGCCCTCTAGAGAGGACTTAATCAATTCACATCCATATCGTGCAAAAATCTCAAACTTCAAATGCAACGCAGACACGCGAAGCTGCCCTTGCCCCGATGGATCGCATTGATAAGTTACTTATACATGAAAACAAAATTTTCATCGCGGTCCAGTCTTAGTGACATACAGGTACGGTTAGAATGAAATGCTTGGTTTATTGTTTGATTAGAACATCGAGGAGTGAGGCAGCAAATCTGGCATTTTATATGCAATGGATGATGATGCTGAGGTATTTTGTTTTGAATTGGTTTTCAACAAATAGTTTGTTTGAGTTTACTTCATTTACTCGTCTTTGGCGTTATATTCAGTAAGTATGTAGGCAGTATATTGCGAGATATTTCCCATTATTTCTCTTTTCTGGAAGGTGAATTTATTTAATAATGGAAACCAAAAGAGCCAATCATAAGATGTAGATATATTTCGTATATAATGCTATCCTATTTGGCGATTGCTTCAAGGAATTGATATTTCTAGAATTTGTTAATAGCGAGTGAAACGAGCGATCCATATGCAACGATGCTGATCAATCCAAAGGCTGGTGTTGCCCGTTGGTCTTATAAAGGAAATGAATTACAGGGAGCTGTAACAGGTTATTACGTTTTCCCTCAAAACAGAATCAAAAAATTGAAATATTTAAAGTTCAGTATTTGTATGCCAGCAATCGTTTGCAGGATCTGTTGAAATGCTTGGCAGCAATCGTTTTATTGTAGTAACCAAAGATAAACCGTTGCTGCATCTTCTTTCCATGGATAACAATAAACGCCTGCACGTCAAAAATGTGCTTCCCAAACCGGTGCGTCATTTAGCTGTAACGCCAGATGATCGTGTACTATTCGCTGCAGTCGACAATCAAATATATATTTGGATTGTAAGTTGAAGTACATATCTCTGATCATTGAATTCAACTTGTATTATTTTCTGTTTTGCTCAAATTACAGATTGCTACAGGTGAACTTACTGCTATAATTAACAGTCATTATCGATCGATATCTAGTTTACTGCTCAATTCCGATGGCTCACTTTTGGTGTCTGGGACAGAGGATGGCAGTTTATGTGTGTTTGTTGTTGCTGAGTAAGTTTCACTGGTGGAAGAAAATTTTTTAATGTGTCTTGAAAAAAAATAAGTCAAGATAGTTTTTATATTTCTTTACAGTTACATAGATTTTTCAGAATATCTTCTTTCTGATTGTTTATATTTTTAAAAGAAATGACAATGAAATAGAACGCTTTTGTTTATTTATCCCCAAGTCTTTATGCCTTATTTCAAATCGTCTTTTATCTCTTTCGGTTGCATAATGGCAGAATTTATACATTTTACTGAAGGAATAATCGTAAGATAAAAAGAGAAACATGTAGAATTCAAAAATCGTTGAAATGAATGAAATAAACCGTGAGGAAGTTTTTCATTTCACGCCTTTATTTCAGGTTGATATCAGCAGACCCAACTTTAGAACATACTATTCCATTCCGTCAATGGCGACCACATTCTTTATCCGTTAGCGATATTTCGGTAACACATCACAGTAACGCTCGCATCTTATCCTGCTCCAGAGATTATACCGCCGCACTACATTCAGTCACAGCCGACATTTGCTTGTTAAAGGTTAGAGTTAAAATAAAAAAAAACTTGTGTTTTCTTTTTATTTCTGGATTTCTAACATGTGTTACTTTCGTAAATTTTGATTTCCTTATCATTAAAAAAAAATGTATAGATTATTACTGTTTTGATTCTTGAACTCCATGATTCATCTTTTCGAAAATATTCTTTACATTCTTTATCTCTGCCTTATTGCTTACTTTTATCAAGGGAACGTAAAATTATTAATTGGTTTGTTTTATTTTAGATTTCTTGTGATATGGCCTTATCATCTTGTGCAATTGATCCTGCTGAATGTCGATTGTTTTTGGGCACAATCAATGGATCCTTGGTGCAATTAGATCTCTATGCGCTGGTATATCCTTAGAAAAAATCGACTCGGGATTTCAGAGAAGAAATATCTATTTTGGTCTTTCAGAACAAAACAGAAGTATCGATTGTAATCGGAGCAGAAAATACTGGAAATTTGCTATCATTCAACGGTCATTCTACAGAATTGGCATGGTTAGATGTAAATCATGATGGCTCCCTGTTGGCATCCGGTGATGTCTCCGGTGTTTATATGATTTGGGATATTTCTAGTCGACAGTGTTTGAAAACTTCATCTTTAAAAGGTATATTTCACGAAATGTTAACCAAGTTTTCGTATGTATCTTATACATATATTTTTTAAGGACCCATTTGCAAGTTGAAGTTTAATACTCGATGGAAAGCTGCAGAAGAAAGTAGCAAGAAGAATCAAACATTTCCAATCCCTAATCTGAAACGGCAAAAAGAGAGAAAATTACCCGCGTTTGTGTTGTTGCAGGATGGGATATCCGATGAAAAAGTATCGTTGTTTCCAATTTATTTCGTTCTCTTTAAAAATTTTAAAGCTAGTATTGTGTTCATTATTTCCTGATAAGAAGTTATCTAAAGATATTTAATCTAAGATAAGTCCGATGTCATTCAAATACTTTGGCTTTTTCCAGAACGAATTTTGTGTTGCAAATCTGGACAGGATCATATCTGATTACGCTAAAGTGGAAGTAAGCATTTTATGCATATCGTAGTTTTTTTTTTTTTTTTTTAAATCTCTTTATACAGAGTTGATTCTTAGCTCCATTTACTGCAATTTTCTATTTTTTTTTAAATGCATTTTATAGCTCCAAAGAAGCTCCCAACAGGTTTAAAAGTTGCGGACCACAGCTATAGAGTAGCATATACAAGGGGGCCTGGCAACTCGACCAGACTTAATTATAATCATATCCTAAAAAATATCAGAACTGGACTACATTGAACGGAGAAATTAGATTTCTAAATCGAAATCTTTTTCAGATCCAAATTACTGCTCCAACCGACGATGAACCACAGACTGAACACACTACTGAAGACGTAAAATCACTGGAAAATGGGGAGAGCTCAGATTCAAAGACAATAAAACTCTTGAAAGCAAAAATAGCAGCGTTGGAAGAGGCTAATCAACAAATTTATGATTTCGCAGCATCATTGATCATTGATCGGAGCTAACTTGATATTCTTATCTCTATGAACTGAAGTTATGGACGAATTCAAAGATAGGTGTTCATTTTCATAATGGCAAACTAGTCCCAGATTTATCAGTAATGTGGAAATCAGAACGGTCTTTAAAATCATTTTCTGAGATAAGATAGTTAGGGAATACTTTTGTAAGGTGTTGCATATTTTTCAGCTTTTTTCTGGCATTAATAATTCCTTGTTTTGTATACTTTCCCGACTCCTCTTAAGATGTCTTGGAAGTTTTATATCTGCTTAAAAATGTTTGGAAGAAAATACCTTTTCAATACAAGCAAATTAAGAATATACATAATAGAATCAAATGTATATACGATTTTAGTTGTAGCTGGCTTCGTTATACCGAAAGAGATTATGAGACAAACTGTGAGTTGAAAAAAAAAAAAAAAAAAGAAAAACAGTGAGACATAACAGCAAATTGTGCCGCTGAGAAAGATTTAAACGAAAATAAAAGTCTATATTTTAACAATGAACCGTAAGAAGAGATCCGCAAGAGAAACCAAATGAAAAACATTAAAAAAATGAAGGGAGCACAGCTCAAGCTGAAAAAATAATAATAATAATTACCAGAGTACATGAAATAAGCGAATATAAAAAATATCGATTAAAATATATTTGCTCATATGAAATGTCACTTAAGCTGCGCAAGGGAAAAGTTATCTCTAAAACAGGAATACCGAAATCGTCCACTACTTTTAGCGCATCCCAATAAATTATTTTTTTTTTTTCTCGAGTATTGTATAGAAGTATATTCACCTTTTCACGATATTCCCGACTGTTATGCAATGAATAAATTTATAGTCAGACGTCAATGGACGGAGTTACATACATATTCACAAACAAAAAATCTTTTCCTGGGAACAAAAAGGTAGACAAAGAGTAAGTTGGCCAAAATTTATAATTTGCAAGCATTATAAAGGAGACGCGAAACTCCAAGTCGAGAAATAGATGTAAACTTCAAAATAAGAATTTCAAAACGACTATGAAAAAAAAAAAGAAAAAGAACTAGGAACAGGGAATAAAATCACAACAAATAAAAAATGGTTTACATTACTGAGACAATTTCTCGAGCTCCAATATAGATGCAAGTTTTATGAATTAATCACAGAATTCCAAATAGTATGAAACAAAATTTGTGTGCAACAAATGATCACAGAATATTTGCACCGAATAGGGTCTCACCGTACTTAAATCATATATCGCACTTTTTTTCACCGAAATAATTCACTGTATGAAAGAAGACGTATCTCACCGAAGTATGAAAAAAATCAAATTAAACCCATAACTGATAGGAAAATGAACCGGAATAAGTGCTCGAACATTCGATCAGTATTATTTTCACAGTTTAAGAATTTCTTAAAGAATTGGTGTTAACTGATGTTGAATTGAATTTGCTATTTGTGGAATGGAAGGCATCTGAACTGACATTGGATAGACTTGATGCTGGCGGTGGACTTACTGAATCTGGCGATATCGCAGAAGTAGAATGCGTGAGTGAACTATCAAACAAAGAATGCTCATCTTGAGACGAGTGTGTGGTGAATGAATATGGCCTAAAAATGTTAGATAATTGTAATGAAACAAAATACATTCATTGACTGTCATTTCCGCATTTTAAATTATTGATAATTTGAGCGAAATATGAAAGGAACAAGCAGCTTTTTCCAACAAAATCGATGGAAAAAAACAGCCAAATTCAACAGGTTGAATTCTTTGAAACCAGCAAATTCCATCGTTGTTCCTTAATGCATTCTTCTTAATCTGATAATACACATGACTCTACTTACTCCATACGAAAAATACGATTAAAAGTCAACCGTCTGAAATATCCCATCTGTTGAAGTACAGCAATGGTATGATAATTCATTTAAACATTAAATATAAGACAGTAATAAGATTCACATGTAAGCATTGCTTGCACAGCTGAAAATATCCTGTTCTGTTGGTACATAAGACTTCAGAATGCCATTAATGTTGCTGACAACCGATGGTGGAATAACGTTACTTGTAGGATCTAAGCGTGTCGCTTTTACTGAGAGCTAAAAAAGACCAATTTACACCTGAAACATCTGAAAGACTGTTTACTGGAAAGCTATGATCCGTGCAATCTGCTTATCATCTTCCAGAAAATAATATACAATTCATGCAAGATAAATACTGATGAGTTTTATTAGCGAATCTCCTTTCACTGAGCTATTTAAATACTTAGTTAGTTCAAATAAAAAGAAATATACCGATCCTCGATTATCTCCAATAGATGGTAATTTTATTGAGTCATCTGTACCATTCGCAAATCGCCCTCGCAGATTCATTAACTCAACATCTTTTAGACGCAAATCTGCTTCCTTTGCAAGTAGCTGTTCTGCAACATAAATTTCGATCAAATAGTGGACAATTGTAATTTGCGACCTTCATTTCTCAGTAAGGTGTGTGCTGAGAATAACGATTGCCTTGTGGAAGGCAGAAGTTAAATTCACTTTTTGCAAAGCAATATTAACGTGAATTTAGTTTCTGCGAATTTAGCCATTAAGAATTGTCTTGATAAGCATAATTTAGATCGTGATAATGCACAAAATCTCATCAGCTTATTAATCTTATACTAATACAGAGCACAAGCGAATTATGTAGCAAAAATTTCTCTGGACGAAAATTATTTCAAATTACAAACTGACGCTGAAAATCAGCCATTTGTCCTCGTGCTTCATTTAAAGCATAAAATAATTTTTGCTTTAGCCGATTTTCGGCTGACAATGACTTTTCTAGATGAGTGTTCTTCTCACGAATAACTCGAAGTGTCGCATGCAGCTCCTGAAATACGCTTTTTCATACAACATTCAAAGCTCAAAATTTAAGGCATGAAAAATTACCAATATGATCAATCCTACCGGCTTAACTTCCCTGAAATCAATTTGCCTCATCCAATTTGAACTATTTTACTTAATAATTAATTGGATGCATGCACAGTAATTCTGACTATGATCTTGACGAAGCAAAAAAACCTTCAAGAAGATATTTCCTACAATTCACTAAATTCATACAAACCTGCAAATCGTTGTTTTCTTTATATTGACGCAACTGTTGCAGCTCCTCTTCATGTTCACTGATAAGTTCCTCCTTAGCCTTCAATTCACGTCGAACGATTCGTAGTTCTTTCTCCAAATCAGCCTTCTTTGTTTTACATGCTTCACTGCATTCAACAATTCTACAAATGCAACATTCTACAAACTTTTCACGAAAAAAAATTATAAAAGGTCTCAAAAAGATTACTGATAGTTTGATCATGAAGTACAGTTTGACAGCTATTTTCTTGTAAAGATGTATGTTACCAAAGAAATTGTGCTGAGTAGGCCGACTGTTCTGGCAATGAATTTCTTGAAGTTTTGCAGAAAAAGAATCGTAAAAATTAGCAGTGTTCTTCTTTCCATGTGTTCTATTACTAAATTTTTTTGGATTAACTTTTTATTTTTTATTTTTTTTGAAATTGGAAAAGAAAGTAATTTTTCCTTAAGCTAGCTACAATTAGCGACATACTTGTTTGATTGCGCTGCAGCCAATGCACGTGCAGCAGCGTGCTCTTCTTTCATTTTGCTACGCTTCTCTACATTTAGTTCCTTTTCTAATTCATTTTTCTTCGTTTGTGTATCAATTAATTTCTTTTCCAGCAGCTGCATTGTTGATTTATCCTGCTCGCGTGTTTTCATTATATTTGCAAGTCTTAAAAAAAATCATCATTTGGCAATATATAACCTATCCAAAAAAAAAAAAGAAGAAAAATGAAGCTTTGTTTTAAATTCAAAAAATATCAAATGCTTCATAAGAAAACTAACTTGCTGTCACTTTGCTCCTGTTTCAATCTTAACTGCTGTAGTTCTCCTTTCAGTTGTTTTTCTCCATTCATGTAATGCTGCAGCATGTTACGTAACTCCATCTCTTGTGATCGTGCTGCTCGCAGATCATTACGCAATGTTTCCAGCAGTTCCTCAACGCTAAAATATATAATCGATCCTATGATATTCATTAAGAAAAATCAAATTGCGCGATTGCATTTGAAATGCTTAATTGATAGTTCTGTTCATTGGTTTGAATATAATTTATAAAATTTAATACTACATTGCTGGGCATTTGAATTTCAATTTAAAATAGTTTTCTATATGCAAAACTTCACTTTTAACTCGAAATAACTGATAAAATAAGAAAATCGATAATGTTACTAATTTCTTGTAGTATACATAGGCTTGTACTAAAGACTGTGGATAAAAATCCAAATTAAAAACAAGAAATTCTGATAAATTAATTCATACTCGCTGGCTTTCCCATTAAAATTAGCAGCACTGCCTGTACACAAACCACCATTCTCAACAACATTAACATTGTTAATTGATATGTTCTGATAACCCGTACTGTTAACAGAACTGTACATTTGCCTATCCTGTTGTATATTACCAGCTGCTAGATTCAATAAATTATTATTTAACGAGCAGTTTGCACTCAATGTAGACGACGATAATGCATTTCCAGGTGTCAGTGGCGATAAGATATAGCCTGCATGGTTTTGTAAATGACGCCCTCGTGAACGCCCGCCTTTTGTTTGAGAATAACTTCCCGAGCTCGGAATTAACACTGAAATGTAAATAGAAATTGGGAAAATCTTATACTTACCTGAATGTTAAATAAAGAATGATATTTCAAGATAAATCTTCCATATACTTTTCTGATTTTTTGCCCATTGGGTCTGTTACTTAGATTACAGTCCTATAGTTTTAAGGCTTTTCTCTATTTGTAATAACCACCTCCAGATTTATGAAGCTTAAGTTTTTTGATAATAGTCCATTTTTCTTCATGATTTTTCAGAACATAAATTAAGATTTCAATCCATACACATTTCAGAAAATTTCTTAATTGTCTGGTAATAGAAACTGAAGTACTTTTGTTTTTTTTGGAACCAGTTGGATGCCGCTGAATAGATCTTATACGATTAGAACTTGGCGAAGCATCGTCTGGTTGGGATGAAGTTTCTTCTTGTTCCATCATTTCATCCTCGCTTTCCATTTCATTCGAAGATAGCGATATACGATCATCTAATGATGACGACGATGACTCAACAACACCACCCAATATGTACAACACTATACTCCAAAGTAAATCCCATATCACGCGCCATAAATACATTCTCGATGTCACCGATAACGATACTGCAAAAAATCGAATTTTTAGGAAAAATATTACGAAAAATATTACAGTCACTCTCAAATTACTATGTAAATCGATTCTAATACACTTTTTCACCCTTTCTTGATCTTTGAAGCAAAACTGTGTCACTGAAAGCAGAAAAATCACTACTTATGATTCTGTTGAACCCATAGTTTTTCCAACAGCAAGTGACTTTCTAAACTACTACCATATAAATTAGTTATTATAAATTGGTCTTCCTTGCTCCTCAGTTGAATTCAACTAGTAAAATGAAATGTTTTTGAATTAATGAATTATAGAGCATAATAAGAGTTAAAATCATGAAATTTGTCGATTTAATCATTATCAAAAAAACAATTATTAGAAAACTATAATTGTTCCGCTGCAATAGGGTAAACGCTAGCAAGCAATTTTGGGAAAACTGCCTAAAAAACTAATTTCGTTCGAAAAGCTGTCATTTGCTTTTCTATTATCCAATAAAAAACTAAAGGAATGTCGCTGTTCACGAACCAGAGCTAGCTGTATCATCATCATCGTTATTTTCCTTTACTCTCCTTTCCTTTCGCGTTGATGAAGATCCACTTGAAGGAACAGAAATTTTTTTGCAATTAATGTTTGCATGCTTCCAACTGTTTTGCTTCCAACCCGCTGCCGTACGTGAATTCTTTCGATGCGTTACGGTAGCTGAGGAAGAAGATGCACAAATAGCTAAATTTTGTAACGAACCAGGACAAATTTCTGATTCAAATTCTGAAAAGAACGGAGAGATTTACTTCAACTGTGTCATTTAAAAAATAAAACGCTTGCCGCTTTTAAGCAAAAAAAGCAAAAATAGTTCCAAACATTTTTCACAATCAAAGACAACAACTGGTCATTTTGAATAGCTACGAGCTTTAAAAGAGAAGATATAGATTAGATGCACTGTGAAGTAATAGTCATGAAAGAAAGTATAAGGTGAAATATAAGAATTATATATAACGTGAAATATAAGAACAAAAAATAATGCTTATGTCATCATTGTAAACCTAACAATTCGATTTCCCGAATGGATTTCAGAAAGTAGCCATATGGATACATAAACATATCTTAAAAATTTTCCTAAAACTTACATGTACAATCATTTTTCAACTGAAATCAATGAGATTATAACTATTCTAAGAATTGCCATTATTGCGAATTAGACTAAATACAAAAAGAAAGTAACCTATCTGCTCTTGGTCTTGTATTACGGTATCATTACATCGAGAATATATTTTCGGGCCTTCATATAATGAAGGTAATGCCTCAGTTAGAAGCTTACAATATACTTCGTTGGTAAGTGACACTTCACGCTGACGTCTTTTTACTCTCCAAAGTCTGCAAAAGAACAATAAATTATCAATGAGATCACAATTCTGCAGGCTTAGAAACAGGAAAGATCGCTTTCTGATATCCAGGCAACATACAATTCAAATATTTGAATCTCACAAGACCTGAAATTTATCTCAAATTTCCTTCTTCGTTCTTTAAAGCGATCTTTCCTGCTTTCTGATATTCGGCCAATATACAGTCCAAATATTTGAATCTCACAAAACTTGAAATTGGAGATGACTTTATGCTTCCATAGCACTGATTTCATACCTAAAATAAGTTTTGAGACCAAATCCAAGCATGACGACTGGATATCCAATACAGTGTGCAGCAAAAGGTCGACACAGATCTGAAGTCAACCAAGAACTATGCGTGAAAGCTGCCGTTAATGTGATACCAAAACCACCCAAAAAACCAGCAATAGGATTAACAAATCGTGATGGTGGATAGCATTCTTTCGAAAAATCAGTTGTTACCACCTCATTGCTAGTTGGTAAACCACGCAATTCCAGCCAGTTCGTTAATACACCACCTGAAATTTTTAAAAATCTAACCAATGTCGCAATCAGTTCAACAAAATATTTCCTGTACTAAAAGCAAAAAAAAATTTTTTTGAGAACATTACCAGTGAGAAAATTGAGTGTCGATCCAAGTGTCGAACCTTTTAAAAGCTGCAACGGCGAAGCTCCTCGATAACGCCAATTATATTCGAAAGATATTATTGCAATCCACAATAGCAAATGAGCTGAACCAATACCTCGTTCTGCTACAATTATACTGAGTTTTTAAAGATGTCGAGTCGTCGAATATAGAAAAAGAAGATTTAAAAATACAGAATTAGATAAAACGATAACATTTCACGAATTCTTCACCTGTCTGCCAAACTAGAAGAATCCATACATATGTACTTGCAAAAAAAAACAGCAGTTGAACGGGAAGAAATATAAAACATATAAGATCAGTTGTTACTGTCGCACATACAAAAAATGCAGAAAAAGCCTGAAGTTGATTAATTCAAAAAAAGAGAATTCAAATTGAAACAGACATTTTTGATGCAATTCTTTTGGTAGTTGCAACAATCATAAAATTGAATAAGAAACGTACAGAATACTGCAATGAGCTAACGAGACCCTGGAATCGAAATGAATCGTAGCAACTGCGCATAAGTAACCAAACTGGATATAATAACTCAAAACGGAACCCAATCAATAAATCAAGTGCAATACAACTCAACCACAGCAAAACAAATTTCACGTATGCGAATCCACTAAAATGTCTGCAAAATAATATGTTAGAAGTGATGAAGAAGCAGCAGCATCATACCATCAGCGATGCATATTTCAGGCCAGAGACAACCTGGAATTGCACAACTTATGCTTCATCATATATGAAAAAGAAAAAATGAACTATGGAGCATGTATTATTTTGACGATTGTGTGAACACATAGAAACTTACTAACCCACAATACATTGTTTCTGCGATACGACCACGTCCTTTTAAATTTCTACGCAGTTTTGGCACATCAATCATTCGTGTTGTTCTCTTCATCATTTCTGCAGCTGGTTATTCTTCCAGGCAGTAATTAACTGAAATCTATAGAAAATTCTTCAATTTCCACAAAAACAACAAGTGTCGCGTAGGGCACAAACATTTCAACGTTGTCTCTCTGGCTTACGAAGTTAGTTTATCAAAGTAAAACATCAAACAATGAAATTGATCTTTAAATATATTTTGCAGAGAGATTGTTTTTCTGTTCCTGCTTTTCTGTGATGGATCTGTAAGAGCATTGAATGATGCACATACGTAGAGATAAACATATAAACGTAACATAGGACAGGCTGATGAACATGGAGTAGTTGACAACTGGGTCGTAAATTCTATCGAAATAGTTTTATGGTGGTAGTAAAAGAAAGATTATCGGAAAGGCAGAGAGGAAAGAGCGAGATTATCCTCTTTCTTGATGATTTCAACACAACAACGAGCATCACCCAGTTGGATAGCTACCGGCAGTACAAATTCTGTGCTTACAGTCGTGCGAAGAATGATGGAGCAAATGAAGAGACCACTTGATCCAGTTCACTACCAGATCAAACAGTGCCACTTAGTGTGATGCTAATAATCGCGAATGGAAAAGCACGACTGGAGTGCGAACTTTTTGAATTCGAAACATATCGCGAGTGCTGGCCACATGGATATGAAGTATTTTGATGGGAAGGGGATGGATCAGTCGGCGTGCACCAACGAAAACGACTGGAGTGAAAAAAAAGAAAGTGTTATCGACTTAGTCCTGCTTCTTTGCAAGCCTCTAAGTGCAGCTGATAGCAATCCGCACAACAAGCCGTCCCGTCACCCCCTCGCTACTCGATTGCCACGCTGCTCTTCGCCAAGCAAGCCTTCTCCGTTGGACTTATTCCTTCCTCCCTTCAACCATATCATTATTATCCAGGCAATCCTTCCTTCTCTTCCAGCTAGCTTGCCGA
Source organism: Onchocerca flexuosa (assembly GCA_002249935.1). Classification (NCBI taxonomy): domain Eukaryota; kingdom Metazoa; phylum Nematoda; class Chromadorea; order Rhabditida; family Onchocercidae; genus Onchocerca; species Onchocerca flexuosa. The sequence continues at coordinate 2,889,441 of KZ269977.1, read as the reverse complement.
CACGCACACCGGGCCACAATACCCTCTTCCTTGGCCTCCATAACCAACTCCCGCGCTGTCTCCCTGTTCCAGATGTATGCAAATCAATAGCAAATTGATACTGCATCCTGCATCCTGCATCTTATCACTACCTCTAAGGCCACGGTCCATTCTCCATCACTTTATCACCAATCAAATTTCACCTTTTGTACAACCATCACACTTTGCAGCTTTTCATCCACTCACAAATCCATGATTTTACTATTCTTTATCAGCATTGCTTTTATTGCACTTTACAACTTGTTATCTAAGCATTGTAATATTTCTTTCTTTTCTATAATCAAAATCAATCCATCTGATTCAAAACAGCTGCATTTTAAAATTTAACAATACGCCATTCCATTCATTTGTATGTCATGCGGGAAAATCAAAGACGTCTCTGTGATCATCAAGGAGGAACTAAAATTCAGCGATCAAGATGCAGTTTGAATCCAAATTTTAAAATCTTTTGCAAATTATATTGTAGATAGAGTTCATCTATTTAAAATTCTTAAATGAATATCTCAAAAATTAGCTTATATATCTTTGCTAAACTGTGTTGGCGTCTTATTATAATATGGTAATGGAAGGAATAAATCAGCTGTGTAAATATGGTAAGGATATTATGTTCTGAACCCTGTACTGTACTTGGAAAGTCTAGACAATATTCTACTTTCTAAATAACATTTATAAAACATGATAGTTTGATGTTTGATAGAGTAAATTCATCAGTTGACACATAACTTACATATAGTTTACTAACAACGGAGTAATGAAAAGTGAGGTAATGAAAAGCAAAATTATAGATTAGAATAAAAATTCATAAAAGAGATTTATATGAGTGCTAGAGAACAGCATGGCTGAACCTAGCTTTGAATTATACAGGAAGAGTGGTAGTAGACAGTTCTGATTTAGTTGATCGCCAGATCAACGAGTAATGAAATACTTCATAGTTATTTCTGCTATCATTTATTTTCCTCGGGATTCATTTCAGCAGTTAATATTTTGCTTCATTGTTTTCTCCAGTGATAATTCTAACTTTCAACTCCTAAAAAAATCTCCTGTTTGCAAATTTCTCATTGATAAACCATTTAAAGATTCGGAAATGCTTTTATCATTATAATAAAAATCCGAGTCAACATAACTAAAACTTTAGATAAAATTCCTAAATATGGCTATTTGTTAATTTTACTATCTTCTAGGACAAGATTTTTTGTAACATTCTGGACAAAGTATTAATAGCATATCAAAAGAAATTTTTAGTACAATTCCATCGTATAGAAAAGCAATTACAAGAAGAAATTTCTCGACATCATTCTCTAATATGTTATGTAAAAATTTTTTCTAGCAATGTTTAAGTAATATATGGTCAAATAATCGGTATTAAACAAAAAAAGACATCAAAGTTCCTAAAAATTTCAAAACATAGACGAAAAATGGGAATGGGGCACCTATACACCATTATATATGAGTGTCAAATACTAGTCTCTTAGTTTTATTAGAAATATCCTCCCAACAAAATTCACGTAGTGCGTTACTAAATCAATTTATTTCGAGTCAATGAGCAAAGAATGAAAAGTAAGTTCCATAGTGAACAAAAAATCAATCTTATACAAAAAGTAAGAATCGAAAGTTTTTTCTAACAAGCGACATAATATGTAAAAAGAGTCGTTACATCAGATTAAGCGCCAATATAAATAACAAGAGATATGGATATCATAAATTCATTTTATAGCAATAATATAGCAATTATTTGCAGCTTAAATACTCATTGGTTCAAATGATTAACGATAATTTTATCAGTCTTTCACTGTGCTATGCATATTTCTTCTCAATATATATATATATAAATCTTTCAATCAAATGTATATATCTTTCATATGGAAACAGCAGTAGTAATCGCCATTTAATATATTTCACTTATTATTTCATTCTGTCTTTGATTCTCTGAAGATAACTTACTATTTTAAACCAGCCTTATTATAAAAGCAACAGATTTTGATCTTTCCGCAGAACTAATTCGATGAATTAAAGGCAAATAGTTTTTAATAGTGCAAATGTGTTTAATTATTAAGACTAAAGACACTATTCAATTTTAATTTTATACGTAAATTTATGATTACATCAAATAGACATATTTTATCCACCGGAAAATTTCTAAACAGAATTTTGCAAATGCTAGTTAAAGTGTTACCATTATTGTGTAGAATCTGTAGATAATATGGAATGAAAAATTCTCTGCTGAGATTCTTGAAATATATTCATTCATCCCACGCTTCAAATTGGCGTATAATGTTAATGTTAAGCCTACCCAAATATTCCGCTTCCTTCCAATACTGTAGCCCAGTACAGCATAAGCCTGTAATTTTGTTATATAACAGGTATGAATGAATCAGAAACATGAATCAGAAATGAATCAAAATCAGAAACAATCCAATGGTATAGTGGCAAATAAAAACCTAAGTTGTTCCTTCGACAATTAACGAAGTAATAGAAGTAAAATCACAATATTCGGGAAACTGAGCAGATGCATTGGGATAGCAGTATTGAAACATTATCCGAATAATATGTATGTGAAAAATCTGCCGTCCTTTCTATTTAAAAAATATTATAACAGTTCAATACATGGCGATATTTCTAGATAATTACAGATCATACACTAAAGGTTTCCCTATTTCTCTCCAAACTAGATTTATTTTTCTTTAGCTTACGATGTTTCTTTGCCCAGAAAAATTCATCTGAATATTTTATTAGGACGACATGTAGAAACTATAGATATACAATATTACATATTTCCAAAAATAATGATTACATGATCCAAATTGTGAGCCCCTTCCAAGACTGTCCAGCCTACAGGTGTAGTACATAAAATTTAAGCAATCATCGTTCAGGACATAGAATCATAAAACACTGCTATACATGAGATCGGTTTGTACGACTTCATCATGTAATGGTGATTTGATTCATTCAAAGAAAAACTAAGAAATTACTCATCAGTGACTAATAGCATGCTTTTATTGCTTCAACAGAAAACTCAACATAGGATGACTATAATATTTAAATTTATATTAAAGAAAGAAGTGAAATATATAGAGTAGATGGACTAGAGGATGTGTCCGATGCCGTGAATTCAAGAAAGTTAAATAAATCGACGAAAAAAAGTGAAGCAATACATACCAGTATCCCCATTCCCCTATTTTCCTTTTCCTCAGACAATAACACGACTCTTTCGCAAAAAAGTTACCATCCAGTAAAGTTCATGACTTCAACAATTCTCAGCACCTGCACCAGTTCAAGAAATATTTTGCTGCCAAAACGTGCCATCCAAACAAAACAATGAAAATTTGTGTTTCATATTGACGTTCACAGAGGCCGTGTGAACCGTGACATATGTAACAGGCGCTAGAGGAAAATTATTTGTGGCTTTTGGTTGTTCCTGAACGGAAGTGAAAGTAGTGGCTTGGCTATAGTCTGGTTGGGCTATGAGTGGTTTTGGGGATATATTAGTAAGAGATGTTTGTAACTCATTCCCTATCGATTTCAGACTAAGAAACGGTCTGTAGAGTATTGTTGGACATTTTTCAAGTAGAAAACAGGAATGTTGTACTGAGTAAGGATGATCCAATTTATTAGGTTTGCTTCTTATCCCATTTCGCAGAAATTTTTACCTTTCAGTATTTTGGCAGTTATAATCGTTTATTGACGATCTTCACATTATCCTTTTGGAAAATACATTTAATTAGCTGGAAGAAATATAATTCGATATGGAAACGAAGATTTGAATGATTTCAGTAAAGCATAGGAAAATTATTTAATTCATTATGCATTCCAAGTTTGCGATATAAATTGAAGCAAATAAAGAGCAAACATCAGAACTATTCGTTGTTAATTGATTAGAATGTGATAAATAAGTATTTTCTCAGGAAATAATTCATAAAGTTTTTATTCACCAAATGAGCTTCTAAATTTTATTGTTTGATAACGCGATTATTACAGCTGCTTACATAAACATGCTATTTATGCCATAAGAATTTAATTTAGGATAAGAAATTAACAAATAGAGCATAATAGTAATTACTTACAATATTCATCCTTTGATAAAAATATTTTGATTTTAGTGTACATAAACAGGACCTGAATCTGATGAAGTCTTTCCAGCAGCTAATGTCTTCCACATTTTTGTTTCCGTTCAAAAAAAGTACAATGTGTTGTCTGGAAACCGTTCTGGATCATTATATTCCCGCAGTAATTCTTCCATATTGTGAACTTTAGGAAGATTAAACAGAGAATTACTAGAATCATCGAAAATCAATCGAATTGTTCAAATTTTCCAAATATTTTGCCCTACATTCGTACGAACTGATGTGAACTTCATTGCTTGGGGTGGCTAAAATGGTTTATTTACTAAAAAGGCAAGGAAACATCTTTTGAGATGAAGTATTTGTAGTAAATCATCTGTTAACATTCATTATTTCAAACTGCAGCCCTTCATTACTAACTTACGAAACTGCTATTAGCAAAGCCACATTTCATTAGCTACATTTTTCGAACTTTATGTAGTTGTTTATGAGTCAAACATTTCATTTCCTTTTGAAAAAAGGATTTTTGGAGGAAAAGAAAAAATCGAAGCAGGGCGAATATGATGAATTCATATAGAATTTATTGGCAGGTCTGAGCAAGAGCTAACATCGCTTATTTCTGGGTAATTGAAAGTTTGATTAGTCATTTCAGGTAGAAATGATCGGAAAGACGGATGATATGTTATTTTGATGCTGAATTGGATTAGTTACTTTTACTTTTGCTGCCAAATCTGACTGGGTGACTGGGTTTCTTTGCAAATAATATAAATTTTTGGTGTAGTTAGTGCTGCCTTATTTTTGTATAAAAGGCTATTGTTTTATTAAGGCTTTTATAATTGTTTATTATGTATTTCTTTCTGTTTTCATTCGACTGGCGAAATTTGAGATGAATTGATTTTTTTCCGCCAGCCGAATTAAATTTGTGATGAATTGATATTTTGTTTGATTAGAATTATGAAATTAACATCGTTTATATTATTTGAAAACAAATTGTAGCAGCAGCGAAAGTGTTTTAAAATGTAAGTACTTGTATTCAATATATCAAAATTCATATTCATAGCCGATAGTTCAAGTTGGAAAAAATTGAAAAATAAATCTAAATAACTGCTGCTTTTCTGCTACACAATAAACATTTGCGAAATCTGAAAAATTTATGATTGCATATTTCCTTATATTGTTTTTATTCGGTGGCGAGATGGCGATGAATTGACATATAAATTGCGGGATCTTTGTCCCAGCATTTCCATTAAAATGTAACAGTTCTATTGTGTTGCACATCGAAGATCATATGCTTTTGAAATAATGATAATTTCATAAACATTTAAAAGAGATTATAACGATTTCATTTGTTGTGGAATCGGATTTTGAACTCATTAGTTTTCATGATTTCATGCCTCAAAACTCATTAAAACGATCATTGAGCGTAATCATACAAAAAATGACGCATTAGAACTTATCAGGTTTATGTAAAAGTAATTGCGATTTTGGATGATGAATTTTAATCATTATAGCTAACACTAAATAAATCTTTATTAATCAAAATAAGAACTGTAACAATCAGCACATTTTTGGCAACGAGAAATAAAATTGTTTATTACTATTATGTAGAGATGAGGTTAGATGACTGGAGTCACCACATTTCTCTGAAGTTTCGTTCGCTTTCACAGCATAGATGCATTATACTTCAGCAACTTCTAAATCAAATGTTTTGCTAATATTATGTTCTTTATAGTTGATTTTGAATCAAAAAAAGTCATTAAATCCGCTTTGTGTCTGACTTAGTCAAAATAAATATCAAATAAATAGCAAAAGTACATAAAGCAGAAAATAACCACTGATATGATATCAAATAAAGCAGAAAATAACCACTGATATGATATCAGATTTCAAAATAAAATAATGGATTTCAATAATGCAAAAATCTGCAACGATTTCTATGCTTATCAGTTAGTACTTTAAACTTGTCATATCTGATAGCGCCTGATAGATTTGTTATAGCTATATTTTAAAAATGAATCTATTCCTAGCATATCTGGATTACTATGCGGAAATATAGCAACTTGAAATAAAGTGTAATTAGAATTCATCAAAGTATTTTTATTAAACTGAAATATGGTAAAAACAATTTTAAACCTGTAATATTCTGAATCTTTATAAACATGTTTTTACAATAGGAAAATGTGCGATAAAGCGAGCTAATTAGTACGACATTAATCATATTTGTAGTCTCACTCCAAAAGCATTAATTATCCGCATTGTAACCATGTTTATCAAATACAATCCACCAATTATATGGCAGTAATGCGATATTTATAGATATTCAAATGGGAAACAATAAAAAATTTGATCTATGATGAATTCTAACAATTGTACTTTATAGATTCGAATAACTAATCACTGTACATATTAAGTAATAGAATTTAGATTAGGAAGGCAATTCCATCTTGCCAACTATCAATACTCAAATGTATCGTGGCGAGTAAAAATACGTAATGAAGCATATTGAAGGGTCATTTGTTATGACTGTTTGCTTGATTCTAAACTCTTTGCAAACTTAACACTTTAAAAGATTGCAATGGAATAACGAGATAAATCTTTAATTTATAAAATCGCTTTTTTAAATTATCTTTTATAAATTTTGTTTAGAACAATACAAAAGAAAAATTTAGAAAATTAAGAAGAAGCTTCAGTTCGACCATTCTAAGTTATTCGATTTCTAAGTGCAAAATTGAATTTTCGATTAATTTTTAACTACTCGAGAGTTGCGACAAAATTAGAATATATTTATTTTCAGTCTGGTAAACATTTTACTATCAACTTATCCTGGACAATGAATGATCCTTAATCACCCCGTTCTTCTAGTGTATTGCTCAGCAGATATAATGCCACGGACGTAAGCATCGTCGCCACAACTGACGTCAATGACAGAATGTGAAAAATTACGGAGAAAAGTAATGGAAGGCAACATTAATTGTAGAAATAAGGGAATTTCTTCCATATAAGTAAAGTAAATTATAAGGAAGTTTGCACAAGTGGCAATATAGAAGTATCACAATCGTATTGTGCCAGAGGTGCCTTGCGGACCAGTTCATTATCACTCCTTGAAGATGATGTTTCTTCATTCTCGAATAGTTGTGGTTTCGAATTTTGCAGTAGCTCAGTAAATTCATCTTGCATTACTATTACTGCCAAAGTAGAACGGATTGTCATCTTTGCTGCCTTGAGCGGTTCTGTTTTCTTCGACTGATTGCTAGAAATTCCAGGACGATTCTGAATCCGACACCAATAAAGTGTAACAGTACAAATTACAAAGCACAATATCATAGCAAATGACACAAGGATAAGCAAAAATAGCTGCCATGTGGGTTGATTTTGAAGTGCTGGTAATTTCCAATCTCGTGTTTTCCCCCAAAATTTCGTAGGAATATCGGCGATATTGGACAGAAGCAATTGATCTTCTTCATTCATATTGAATGATTCAATCGAATTAATTCGCAGATCGAAACGTTTCATAACTGTGACGAAACCTGCAGTAGCTTTGCACCAATAGGTGGCCTCATCTTCGACTGTCGTTTGTCGAATATGCATCAAATGATAAGTACCGTTGCTAAATGCTATAGCTTCTATTACAGTTCGATCATTATCAGAATAGATAAACCCATTTTTATGCCATTGTACTACAGGTGCGGGGTCACCCCACACGATGCACAGGAATGATATCGTTTCACCTTTTCTCACTTGCACTGTCTCTTGAAGCGGTGCTTCAATTGCTGGCCCACAAGCGAAATCCTGCAAGTGTTTATTAAGTTTTTGTCATATTTTCAAAAACTTTAAAATCTATTTCAATTTAAAAAATGATGCAACACTTATAGATAATTCTTCTGTGGAATATGAAAAATAAGCATACAGATTATTTCAAAGGAGTTCTATCTCAAAAGAAATTGTATTTGTAACAATTGTTCTCTTTTATACTTTATACCCTTTTTTTATCCTGATAACATGATATAGTGTATTTAAATAAATCCGTTTGTTTTCCAATCAATTCTATGTAACTGACATCTTAAAGAATGACTCACTAGTGAAATGCGATTATGAATAAGGCATAAACCGAATTTATGTATTGCCCAATCACAGAATAAGCATGAATGCATAGGTAATAAATTGTATTTCACTAGTGACTCTTTGCTTTTTCTCAATTATTTTAAAATAATTTCATCAAATAATTTGTATGTCCTTCAAAGTTCAAGAAATATGAATGAAGGACGCATAAGAAATTCCGGATCATTCAAAATCTGAGCCATGAAAATGAATTGCTCACAACTCTTAGTAGAATTGCGAAATTAATAAACCATTCTACGATCTCGAGAATGAAAATTACTTAATAGCAATGCCTATTCGGTTTTAAATGATTAAATCTGATTATTTATTGCAATACAAGAGTGATAGCAACCTGTATAGAGACAATTCCGGGTTTTGCAAGTAAAGTTATTGTTGCAGAAAATTATGTCTAAAGTTCATTAGCATCAAAAAAAGCAAGTTATAAAAATCAGAATGATTATTCAATACAATATCTCTTAGGTGAGAAAATCATTCTGGTCTTTATAATTTGCTATTTTTTGTTAATTGTCAATATTTATAATTCGATTAGATAATTCTATCTTATCAATGATGAAGATTATAAAACATAACATGAGCCTGAAAAAGAGGATTTCAATCAGCTGTGTACAATAGACAATAATATCGAAAGAACCCATTGAGAAAACTTATAGCATGTCCTCTATTGAACTTCTGAGCCATTTTGTTTACAAATCAGAAATTTTCATTCGTTTGATACATTGCGCAGGGATTAATATGAAATCAGTCAGTTTATTATTTATTATTACTGAGAATATATTCTCGAAAGATCTTTTGGGGTAGTTAATAGTTCGAACTTAGATATGAGACAAATAAATAAATAAATGAGAACTATGTACCCGACAGCATACGATGAGGAATTTAAACACCATGTAAGTAACATTTTCCTCATATTCTTTAAACAAAATTAACAGTAAAAAATTCACAATTCTTTTTCTAGGGATCTTTTAATTTCCTACAGGAACGATGCGAAATACATTCGAAATGCGAATAAAAGTCATCGAATATTCGTCTGTACTTTGTGAACTCAATATATTTCTGGAGGACGAAAATTTTTGATTAATTTTTGGTCCACGAATCGGATCTCGCTGGTAAACTACCGAAAAATTTTTTAATTATAAAATGCTTATAAAGTTGCTCACTTTGTTGATTAATGCTATCATAAAATTACATCAATAGTTCAGTACAAAATGGCTGCATTCTGACAAAAGTGTAATTGTAGTTATGATAATTTTGAAATGCCATCCTCAATTGTTGGCTTGAATTCTGAGGTTTCAAAACTATTACTTATTTATTGCGTGAATTTCTTAATAATTTCCAACTTCACTGACAGAAAAAAAAACGTTAAAAGATTACTGAAACTGTATGGGATAGCAAAGTTTTATACTCAAGGAGTAAACTTATTGCGTTAAGCGAACAACAATTTCATTTTTTTTCGGTTATAAAGACTTGACTGTCTTTAAAAGTCCGAATTTTTCAGAAGATTCAGCGAAATTGTCACTATTTCCATCTACATACCAATAAAATCTACAATTAAAGTAATGAAGGATTTTTTTCCTTTTTATGCAGCATTTTTCAATGAAAAATTGTGATTTCTTCTCAACTGAATGATAAAGTTAATATACGGTGAAGTCAGAGCTCGTATTGCAACGATGCAATACCGTCTGGAATTTTTGCAACTTTGTTTTATGAATAATCAATCTAGATAAATAAAAATGCAACTGTCCGTTTGTTCAAGATTTGGAATCTCCGAAAGTTCTTCACCGATTGCTTTGAAATTTTGAAACAATATTGCACTCGAATAGGCTCGTGTTTTTATACATCCATATACTTGTATAGATGCCACACTGTGAAAGGTAAAAATACGCATTTTTGATAATATTTCTCTCTCTCTCTCTCTCTTTCTCATGTCCTTCACCTTCTTTATTATTTTTCTTTTCTGCGTCTTTTTGATCCTTCTACTCTCTTCCTCCTATCTGTGCATATTTTTTTACTTCCTTCGTCCATATTATTCTTTCGTTATTCATGATAAAAATCAAATAACGGGAAGATGTTGGCAAAGTCAAAGAATGTAATCACGGTAAACAAGGTTAAATAGCGTGACCTCTTTGAAACCAAGTCGAAGAAATGAATATGTTTATCGCCAAAAGGCTCCGATTTACAGATAAAGTAAGGTCAACCAATCATAAGATGATATGCTGGAGGAAGAGGAACCTCGAAAGATTTAAAAGATCAAGATTTCAGAGCTTGAGTCTGTTTTAATCATAAGTTCGACTGCATAGGAATCCAACATCAAATTCAATCATAAGTCAGTTTTGGAGACAGTTCGGAAACAACAGAAGCCACTGTTCAACGACACAAGCAACAGTTCAGAAACAATAACAGTGGTAGAGCGAAAGGAGAACGACCATCATAAGCGGAAAGTACGAAAACGTAGTAAACATTAAACGATTGCTGTCGAAATAATCGAAAAGGATTTACATTAAGGTTAATTAGAATAATTTCATCTTTCCTTTTATTTTTTTCGTAATTTGATATATAACAGATGTCAGTTAAAAATGTTAAGATATTATATGATTAATCACAATGTTGTACGGATAAAGACCGAATGTAATTTCGAAACTATTTGAAATTCTCATATTGTTTAAATTTGATTGATTATGTCATAATTTAACTTTGTAAGTATAATGTTACCTCACATGTGCAGTTTAATTACCCAAGTATAAAGACTAAGACTCATCAACGACAGGAAATGGTGCAATTATGAGAGCCGGCTCCTTCTTTGATTGATGAGACTTCGTCCTTGGATTGATGACACTCAAACAGGGCCAGGGCGTGGACTAAAGCGTAGTAGCCGGCAGGTGACGATCCAAAATCATTGTTATCTTTTTTTCTTCAACGATTCCGTTGGACTTCACCCATGATGAGCCTTTCCTCTCCCCTTTTTTTCCTATTGTGCTCACAGATTTTCTGAATGACTGTTCACTATATCTGTATTTTATTATGCCTTACCGAACAATATCTTAGTGTCGTGGGACAGTCCATATTTCTATCACTCAAGTTTCGCGACAACTGCTACAATTGACTATGACTGAAATTCGTTCTGAAGTCAGATCAACCGGCTAAATAAAAATGCCGATTAATTTGATCTCAGGACGAATTTCATTGTCTCATTTCTGCAATTCAATGACGTCAAAAAAAGAATTAGTTGAAAAATATTCCCCAATATTCAAATCAATTATAAGAATCACGATTGGCTGAGTGAACGAGCTATTCTTGTTGGCAAAGAACAAAGACGTCTATGAACTTAACAGTATTATTTATTCTAACATTCAAAGCGAGGCAGTAACATAAAGTCTGTCGAACTGTTGTGAAAACAGATGACGCGGTTAATTATCCAACAGAATTTTTGAATTCACTAGGTCTGTCACGGACACCAACGCACATACTACGATTGAAAATCAGTGTGCCGATTATAATATTGCGAAATATCAACCAACTAAAACTTTGCAATAGCAAATGGTTTGCATTTTTAAAAAAAATTAATGAGCAATGTCATAAAAGCAATTATCTTGAAAGACCATTCCAAGATAAAGATGTCGTTATTCCTCGCATTCCTATGATTCCAACGGATATGACAGTGCAATTCCCAATGCAATTGGCATTTGCAATCCCCATCAAAAAAGCTCAGAGCCAATCTTACGAATTGTGCGGTTTAGATTAGACACAGATTGCTTCTACCATGGACAATTATATGTTGCGTGTTCTAGAGTAAGCAAGCCAGACAATCTATATATTTATTCAGACAATGGAACAACAAAAAATATTGTATACGTCACAAGTATTGTGAAATTAAATATACTAGAAACGGGCGCTTTCTCTTTTCTTTTCCCTTAACCGGACTGAGTCACAGCAACGCGTATGTATAAAAAGTATACAAAAACACGCGTGTATTCAAATGCAATATTGTGTCAAATTTCAAAACAACGGTGAGAATTTTCGAAGATTTAAGGTTTTGAACAAACGAACATTTACGTTTTTATTTATACAGACTAACTGGACCCGGCCACGCGTTGCCACAGCAAAGCATAGCCAGATACAACTAGTTTTGAATTACAATCATCAGAAATTATTTTTCTCAACATTGGAGTTATGCAACCACGAATTTGGCAGAATTGTCATTTCAAATGTCAATAAAAATCTCTTTGGAATTTTATATTGTATCTTTAATATCCAGCGTCCTTATTTCAATTTGAAGAGCAAATGTAAAAATCCTATTAAAACAAAAAAATCTTATTTACATTTCTGAAAAATCTTCAACACGAAATAGAAGAGTATATTTTTCTGAAATCTTTTTCCCTAAAATATATACGAAAGTTCCTTATTAACATATTCTTATTTATGAATGATAGGTTTTTCTTCAGCTTAGAAAAATTAAATTGAAGATATGAACATCGCTAAAATGAAAAGCGTTACTACAATGAAAGATTTTTTCACTTTTCTAATATTTAATATCTCCAAAAAAATCTGCCACTAGCAAATATTCGGAAACTATTTTTTATTATTTAAAGTAGAATTGTAAATTGTAGAACATTTAATAAGCAGTTAAATTTGTTGTCATTTTAATAACAGAATTCTTTGAAAAATCCCCATCACATCCTGTTGAATTCTTCCTAAAATTTACAAAAAAAAAGGAGTGCAAGAGAGATTTGACTTCATGGAGTTAAAAAAGTGAAAAAATTAGCGCAAACGCTTTATGATTTAAAAATAATCTACAAAATAAGTTGGATACCATTAAGGAATACGAAAATTTAAATCAAATAGTGGTATTTATTGATTTATTTATATATTAAAATATTGGTTTCATTTATATATTAAAATATTTGGAAAATATTAATTTCATTCTTGTAATTAGCATAAAGGCAGATAAATGCACGATATGTAAATACATATATCAGGATATTATCCTTAATTATTACATTTCCATTAAAAGTATTATATAACTTTACATAATCAAATATAAAAAATTTATTAGACTAATGCATATACTACTCTTTTATTATAACAATTGTCTTGTTTTCCAAAAATATTGGCTTTATAGCATTCAATTTAATTTTTTTAGCGGCCAAATTTGTTGCTGATCAGATACATTGATGAGATATATTTCGATTCCTAGCATCTATACTAGAGATTTCCTAATATCTATACCATACAGATTTTAAGAATGTTTACAACAATTTGAAAATTCCAAAAAGAATAATAAAAAATGGATTTGAATTCTTCAGAATAATTAGAGATAATTTCAAACATGAAAAAAGATGCTTTTGTCCGCAAAAATTAAATTTGTGAGCAAATAAGCAGGAAGATATGATAGAAACACCAATCATAATCGGGTAAATAATTATTTCTTTAGTGATGATTTAATCTGTACTAATTATTAAAAATTTTTTCAGAGCTATTCTCCTCTGGAGATAAATAAAATTTTCAGATTCTAGATGAGACAATATGAGACAATATGGAATAAGATACTGTACTTTTTGATGCTCACTGAAGTATATATTTAAAAGTAATACTGCTCCTAGACGAAAACTTCGCTTACCTTCAAACTGAGATCGTCCCATTTGGTACCACGAATTCGTGCTGGTTCATAACATCGTGACGATTTGGCACTTAGAGTTTTCCGTTGGAAAGCCACAAAATCTCGCAGATGACAGTCACAACGCCAAGGACACTCATCTAATTCTATGATTCGTATCATATCTCCGAAATTCGTGGGTTTTACAACATGAAGATGATTATAGGAGAGATCGACCACTTCCAAACTAGGTAATAATAAATTATATCCAGCAAGGTAGCGAATTTTATTATGCGAAAGGTCTAGATGCGTCAATTGTTGTAGGGAATACAATAATGGAACGGCTATGAGATCATTATAGGAAATAACCAAATTTTGAATAATAAAGCGGTAACCACTTTTAAACTCAAGGGTTCTAAGTAGATTGTGTGACAGATCAAGTTTTCGTAAATTTGTTGCAAAAACGAAAGCTTCTGGTAAGACATCCGATAGATTACAAAAATTCATCACGACGGTCACAATTTCTGTATTATTTAATAACGATAACTGCTTCATCATAGAATTTACGATTTTCAGAACCATCGTTCCAGATGGAATCCGTGAAATATTTTGAAATGTGACGTTGACGCATTCATACACACGTCGATTATTTTGTGTAAACTGTTTACAGTTGCTTCCATCAGAATCACTACGAATAATATCGCTTTTTATTAGGAATGTCATGACACAGAACAGTGACAAAATAACGGAATAATAAGAACAAAATAGAATTGAATTAAATTTCCAAAATATTAACATCACGACACAAAACAGCAGCTGTAATACAGTACTGACGTAATCAATTCCAGAAAATTAAATCAAAACCTAACACAACAAAATTTTGAAATCAGTGATAATTGGTAGACGATTCATATTTTTCACAAAGAATTTTCATTTTGGAGAGCGATGAGCTTCAATTCCCTGATGAATTTGATGAGAAATACTTTCTTAAAAATCCGCAAATATTAAGTTTCAGAAGAACGAAATCTGGCTCGATCTTTCTGAGCAATGATAATGTAAGCACGACAGAAACAATTATCAATTGAAAGCAGGCGTTTTCTTCATCATCATTATCACAATTATCTTGATCATTATATTCCTATGGAAGTTTATGGGCCTGAAGAGTCCGTTGGGTAGTTCTTAATGAGAACTGTGGTAATTTATTCGGAGGTGGCCTATGCAGTTCTATGAAGAATAAATTCGTCCACTTCACTATTTAATATAACAATTTTCTATTCATCGTTGCTTTCAGAAATGAATTGAATATGAATAATTGCAAACTTTGCACTGGAATTGCCCACAGAAGTCTGTTATTGAAGCAATCAATGGCTATGGGCTATTGCTATACATTTTATTTCATTAATTTATTCATTCTATAATTTATTCTGTCATTTTATTCGTTTCAGATACATCGCTTATTGATGTCAATTTACTGAATTAGAATATAAAGGTAACTGATTGGACCATTCATTCACTCTTCGCATGCTGAAATTGCAGCGCTGGAATTTCTGTTAAATTGAAATATCAATCAAATGCAAATTCTGCGTGAAATTTCAGCTATTCCAATACTCTGTACTGACAATTTCCAGAATCTCAAAATAAATGTGCTAAATGCGCAACAATGATTGTGAGAGGACAAGGATAATGCGAACAATATGTTCGTTCCACGGTATTATCCCGAAATATACAGACAATCAGAAATCACATCCCATTGGAATTAACTGAAATTTAGAAAGACATTTTAAAAAAGATATGACCTGCGAAATTACATTTTGAAACCTCTAAACTTGCATATGTGTAAATAAATATAAAACGAAACTAACTGATAATCATTTAATTAACAGGCTTAAAACACCAAAGTTCAAAAAAAAAAAAAAAAAGACGAATGAGCTCGAAAGCGGAGGAAAAAATGAGAGATTACAAAAATATAAATGAATTATATCAAATTACATTGGAGAGCACAACATATTTAACGAATGATTTTCGAGTGAGACTTTGAAACTTGGGAGTGAAGAAGAAAAAGAGCCTGAATTTCAGTTCTTTTAAAGCATCTAAATAAAATGTACCGAGTGGAAAAAGAGATGATAGACTAGTTGACAATCTATTTGATCGAGGAAGAAAAACAACCTTCAGTTGATTGGGCATCAATGAATGACAGCAATATTGATAGCCATGAATATAGCACCAAATTTCAGATAGATAATTATAGCGATGAGCAAACTATAAGGTTTCTGAGCTGAATAATAGAATCAAAGTATCATAAAAAATATTTAAATGAGTCGAACAAAACAGGTTTTTTTCAATGACTAATATTGTCAGTGATTTCTACCTGGAGCTTCTTCTGAACAAACAAGGTGAGGAAATGTATCAAAGCAATATTTATATGATAGGATAAGTTCAGGAAAGAAAAAATGACAGATATTGGCCTAACCAGACAGGCTTGCTTTCTATATATGTGAGGAGATGAATGAAAATAAATGGTTGGCAATAAAAGATGGGATAGATGGAATGTGCTGTATTTCGTTAAGGTTAAAATATAAGAATTTATTCCTTTTTGTTTTATAATAAGCCAAAGAATGCAAGGAGCACAGATAAATGTGAATTGCATGCATGCGTATCATGTAAACTGCAATGCATGCAACTGCAAACATAGATAGATGTGCATATTTGGAGAAAATAGTATTCCTATAAGCAATATCCTATAAAAAGCTTAACTAAGAGTTGCTAAGTTATGTGTGAAAACTCTCAACCACCAGTATCACCAAGTATAATGGACTGCAGTCGCTAGAGTTCAGCACTTCCCGAAGGTCGAGAAGTCCTTGCGCTGTGTTAAATATTGTCATCTTCAAGTCGCTAAATAATCATCTCATAATACTTTTGTATACTAAGATTCTATTTATCAAGATACTAGTCATAATATTATGTTCATCAAAACAAAATTACTGGGTATTCCTTTGTCCAGTTTACTACCACTTAAACTAGTTCACTTGTTAGTAATAAATTTTTTATTATTTGAAACAGGTGAATGTTGACATTTAGCAGCAAATAATGAACGGCAAATATCTTCAGCTAGGATGCCAGTGAAAAAAAAAAATAGAAAATATTAAATTAATCAACTTTGGCTTTCCATGTCACTTTCATTTAATAACGAATAAGCATACATTTTCTTTTTGTTTAATGATTCCCTCGACAAATTCTTAACTTTTATTGATTGGAGTGATATTCCATTGAAGAACACTCGAAAAAATTTCGAGTCGCACTTGAATTATATCTAAAAAACTCGTTCTAAATATTTCATCACGAAAATGATGAAGACATCTTTAGGACAGATGAAACTTGACTTCCAGGATTTTAGGCTGGTAAATGGCATTTGTAAGTCAGCTGAGAAACTAGCGTGTGGGTCTTCTTTGAAAAAAAGGGACTGATAAGTACCCTAGTTATCAAAATGCCTGAGGATTCTCAAACAATCTCGTGAACGAATGGATTACTGTTTTGGAGAAGTAGCGTATCATGCGCCACATTCGACGTTGAACTTATCGAACAAATGAGTCGCATCCGCTTTCGAGAGGTGAAAGTGGAATATTTCTGGAAGCGAGAGAAGATTATACAATAGAAGGAAAAGATCAACAGCAACTGGAAAAACAATTTTCATCATCAGCAGAAATCGGTTATCATTAAAGCTCTTAACTACTTTTCTGGAAAAGATATTCAAGAAATCAAATAGAAAGAGAAATGAGATTAACAGTAAACAAATAAATCACTGACAGTTTACAGCCATTAAAACCTCAAAGGAAATGTTAAATATCTTGAATAGCCTAACAGTTGCAAAGAAGATGAGTCAGAAATTAATGCTCCAATGTTCTAAGATTATATTAGCTGATTTTAAATTCTAAGACTACACTACCTCATTTTACAACATATACTGTAAAATTAAAGAAAGTCAATAAAGATATTCATTTGAGAAAGGAAATTAGGAATACAGAACATAGTCTGAAATAGGGAATTGTCCGGAGAGTTTCTACTAAAATACGTCCCATCAACATGAAATTTGATCCTAAACTTGATGCAAGCTTCATCCATCACATATTTTGCCAGTTTCGCTTCTATAGCAGTAAAATCGGATTACAAAGGCAGAGAAAGAGAAAAGTGATCACAATGAAAGACAAAGACACTCATACCGGAAAATATTTAATCGACAGATCTATATTGAATTCAAATCTTCATTAGATAAGTGAAAAAAAAAAAAAAAAAAAAAGATAAGTCCTGCTAATGCTACATATGAGAGACGGTATGCATACGAGTAAGCTATCGCTACCTTTCCAGAAAACAAAATGGTCAAAAAAAGACCGTCCCGTCGTTCACAAAGATGTAAGGAATGGCCAGAACTGCGGAGCAGCGGGCAATATTCGGAATATCTAACAATATCGAGATGAAAGTTTGTCTGAATAAACTTGAGTAAAAACCAACGAGAAACAGGTGATCTTGATAATCCAAACGTTCATGGGACAGTATAAAGCTGAATGAGAATTATCTGAATTTAAATTAAAGAACAAAACTATTAATAACATATTAGCAATTATTGATTAAGCCACAAAGTGCATAACTATGTCAAAGATGTCTTTTTTTTAATATTTTATTAATAATCACTTTTCGTAAGTATTTCAATACTTCCTAAGTATTATTCTGGACAGAAAAAAATGATATAATAAGTCAACCATGCCATTAATAAGTTCCTTTTTACAACAATTATACTGGCTTACTTTCTAACAGATGGGTAACTTGTGTATAGAATTCATATGAATAATACGATACAACTCATATGGCAACATTAACACACGGCAACATGGAAACATTAACAGCAGAAGACAAGTCAATTCAATATTAAATACAACCAATCCTGGATTATAAAATACACGAACTGTGCAGGAATTAACAAATTAGTAAAGAACAAAATCATTATAATAGTATATCATACAATCTATTCACATCCTCAGGATTTGCGCTATATTTGAGTATCTCTTTAGTGATGGAGTAATACTATTCATCCCATTAAAGGTTATCAGGAAATGTCCCAATAGCTATAATTTATTTCCAGATAACTCAATCTGTTTCTCTCACGCTAATCGACTTGCATCCATATCATGACTTTGAAAACGTCTTCTGTAATGTAATAAAAAATTTACTCAAGTCAACAAACAAAACAGAGTGCACATAGAAAGATAAAAAGAGAAGTTGCAAAAAAAACGAGAAACAAATCGAAAGGGAAGCAACCGCTATTTGCAGATTCAGATTCGCAGATTTCGAAGAACAAATTCATAAGTGTGAAGTTGCTATCCGCGAAATAAAATAAGTATGCTTAAATCTCGCAAATACGCTCTTATTTCTAATCTGTTAAAGTAAATAATTATTGTATATAAAAACTTTTTCAAATATCCACAAAATCGTCCTTAATTTGAACAGGATTAATACATTAATTTAAAAAAAAAAAAAAAAAAAAACCAAATAATTTGAGACCAATGAGATCATAATTCTGCCTTACTATCTTTTTGACGGAAGATTAGATTAGAAGTTGTAAAACTTGTCAAATTGACT
Source organism: Onchocerca flexuosa (assembly GCA_002249935.1). Lineage (NCBI taxonomy): Eukaryota > Metazoa > Nematoda > Chromadorea > Rhabditida > Onchocercidae > Onchocerca > Onchocerca flexuosa. Next base: position 2,870,004 of record KZ269977.1, on the reverse strand, counting down.
TATTATCATATCCGTTACAGATTTAGTCATTGACATAATTTTTTCATTACAAGTATGCATTTTAATAGAACTCTACATTTTTCAAGAGTTGATTCATTCAGGTTCATAATAAATATAATATAATAAAAACTATTCAACACTGAAGAAACCCGTTCAAAAATTGTTGTTGATGCTTTTTTGTGACAGATCATGTGGTACCTGCAAATTTACAGCCCACGTATTAAAATTAATTTTTAAAAATAAGTGGACATAAACAGCAACATGAAATACGGTATAAAAAATAAGTTCTTGGAATTCTTCATTCTTTCTTATATTTCATTTAAAAAGTCCAAAATAGATGTATATGCTTCAATCATTTCAGCTAACAATTCATTAATATTCTTTAAGTAAAATGAAAATTACGAAATTATCCAAAGCAAAACTCACTCCAAGACATTTTTGTGCATAGAATAATGAAGCTAGAAAATTCGATGAAGCTGCCTGTTTCTCGAAATTCGCAGCCACTCGATTCCTTTCCCATGGTGCTCTAAAAAATATATTTTCAATTGATCATTTCTATATATCATTTCAACATGTTTTTGTGCCGAAAAATTTATCATTTTTCAGATTTTTAACAAAGAGTATGCATGTGTCCTCTTTCTCCAACAAAGAGTAATATCTTTTAGATTTAAAACATGTTTAAAAATTATCACCGTTAAAATTATTATTCCAGAATATTTATAATCCGAAAAGTCTGAAGTCTAATAAACAATCAAAATGAATGAAGTAATTTAATGGATACCACTAAGTTTATTCTGACAGAATTTGTAATGATAATGTGCTACTGTTATAAGTTTTTTATTTCGACAGGACTAGGATTCAACTCGCTACGAAGTTAACGATAATAAAAATTCCAAATCAATAAAAAAGATTTGAATTCTCGATTTAGGAGAACAAAACTATTAGGAGGTCAGATGCATTGTTGCAATAGAACGAATTCCCTTTATGTTTTCAATTTCTAAGATAAGCATAGGTTCGAAATGATCAATATAATTAAATTTTGATTTTAGTACTGGAGTGAACCAAAAACAATGACATAAAATGGAAGAGAACTATCAAAATATCAATATCAAGTTTTAAAAAAAAGTGAAAAACTCACACAGCGTCGAAATTTCTGATTGATTCGCGTGTGAAATGTTTTGTCGTCCTAATATGAAGCACTAATTCATCAAGTGTTTCAAATCGTTGAGCACATTTTAAACATGTGAAAATATTACTGGTAATGCTGTTCGGAATACATTTGCTAGGCACTGTTGGAATGGGTAATTTTGCCGTACCAATTCGATGTACCAATTGCGATAACTCACCTAAAGCATCTGCTGCCGATGTCTTCGTTGAATCTGAAATAATTTATCACATCATCTTTCAACCTTTCAGAACTTATATAATATCTACTGCAGACTAGAGACTGCCAAACAGCTGTCATGCCATTTTCAAAATACATTTTAGATTATCTTTAATTCAACTAAGTTATCTAAGAAACTGCTAGCAAATTACTAATGATATCAAACTGCGAGGAAATTTGTTATTCATGTCAAAAAAAAAAACAAAAACAAAAACAAAAAAAACAAAAAAAAAAACAGAAAAAAAATTATGAATTTAAAGAATTTTCGTAACGGGATTTTAATCAATTTTCGGGCTTTCTGAAATACTTTTTTAAATGCAAATTTGCATCAAAATATAGAATAAATGTGTTAAAAAGAAAATTACAACAAACGAAGTTTAAACTATTCAACAAAACAAACGATTTTTTATCTTAGTTTATGGAAGAATTCTCAATTTGTTTCCTTCACAATGACTAGGCCTACACTGTTTCATCCAGGCTTGCGATATTTCTAAATATGTCAACAGGATGATTCCAAAGTTTTTAAATTAACTGTTTTAGTTCTCTACAATACATTTCACATTTGTCTAACTTATTTACCGATACAGTTTGTTCAATGTATAATGTTGAAAGAATAAATCTACCGTATCCAAAGCGCAGTTTCATCGAATTATTATTCGGGCGCGACTGTGTCAGAGAATATCTTGCTGATGCAGAGGGCTTACTGTTTCTGTAAAATCCAAAAGTTGAACATTCTGCTACATTACTAGCTCGGACACATCGTTCCAGACGTTTCAAAGGCGATTCCGAATCCGTTGACTCGATGGATTCGTCGGCCGGGGAAATACTAGTAGAGGGAGTATCGAATGAATTGCTCTGAGTGGAATTTCTATTCGCAGTCAACATGGAAAGAAAGGACTTATGATAGTCGCTAGCACGAGAAATGATTGGAATTGCGTAGCCTGCGACAGTGCGGGAGTTGTGTCCATTCAAGGATCCATAATGAGCGAAATGCGATCTGGAAAATCGCGGGCACTCCGCGTCACGACAGCAATTACCGAAATTATCCGGCTCATGCTTTGGGATTTTCAAGAGAGGAGCATCACTGTGGAAATCATTATCGTCCGCCGCATTCTTCATGGCAGATGCACGAAAAGAATTTCCGGTCGAGTGGTCCCGTTCTGTCGCCGAGATGATTCTGCTATCGGGGGCAGATGAAGACGACGGAGAATGCCATACTGGGGAAAGCGAACCTCCAGAATCTTCTCCGGACCCGTCTTCATCCGGAAAAACTACACCGGCAAGCCGTTTCGCGGGTTTCGCCTGCTTCTTCCTCATTTGTCCATGCCAGGAGATCTATCTATATCAGTAGTGACGATGTTTCCCATGGTTAGTCAGGGAGGATCCTTTCCTTTGCCTCTTTACACCCTCTTCCCCGTAATCCCTCCCGAGCCGTTTCCCCGCCTGCTCTCACCAGAATTCCATGCGGCACCTCTTATCTCTTTCCGTTTCTCCGCTTCCTTCTCTCTCCTCCACAGAGACAGAGAAGAGAGCTGTCTGCCCGCCTGCCACTCCACCCAGCCCAACATGATTGATTGATTGATGGCAACCGACATCACACCGACGCATTCCTTCTTTTCAATTTCATCAGTTGCTTCATAGTGGTCTTGACGGGAAAATTCGCGAACGGTATTTTTGTGACATCCATGTACATAGTTCAATTTTTTTGCAGACTGATGAGATGTCGAACGATGGACCGAGGCGAGGGATGCAGCATCCCGCGTCTTCTCAGGACAACGCGGTAAGTGTTTCAGCATGACAGGGGTGCTTATTTTTTCGGAAAAAATAATGGATTAATTCAATTTACCACTAGAACAGTGTGATTTATAATCTGAATGTCCGTCTTGATGCTTAGAGCTATATTGATTGCCTTGCCGTAGATTCGTGTCTCCTTTCAATCAATCTTCGTTTGACCATGAAAGAATGGTGATCACATAGGCGGAGTATTAGCTTCATTTGTAACCGAGCATTTAGTTTGCTTGTATTTGTCATTTCAGTTTATTTCATATAATATACAACTTGTGAATGACATATACATTGCAAATGAATAGCAAACATGAAAAATATTCCCTTAGCAAGAAATGACGAGAAAATCAGTGGATAAATAGAAGAAAATGTAAGAAGCAGACGAAATGCAAAAAAAAAAAAAAAAAAAAAAAAAAAAAAAAACAAACTGTGCATTCCCGAATATCAACGAATTTTGTGAAAAACATGTCTGGCGATGAAATCATGTTTAGAAGCATTATATGAATGAACTTCTTTCCTTTTCTCTCTTGTATTTGACATTGTTCAACTGGTAATAACGGGAGAATCTTCTTATTCTCCACAGTATATGATTGTAAAAATGTTTATATTCTGAAGCAATCAAAATATATATGGATTCTCGACAAACAGTCAAATATATCAAGTTGTTCAATATAAACGCTAGTATTTTGAGCATTTAATGATTGTTTTTTAGTATAATTTATGGTTACTTGTAGAATTTTTTATGATATGTTTTTTAGTATAATTTATGGTTACTTGTAGAATTTTTTATGATATGTAGAATATTCATCAAATATAATTATCATACTATATGAAATGATGCGAAATAGCTGCTTCTTTTGACAGAGCGCTTTGCTACTGAACATGATTCGAACACTGACAAGTAACTCCTCAGCAGACCAAAAGGAATTGGATCGTAGACGTTTAGAAGCTGGGTTTGCAGAAACTTCAAAAGAAATAGATCAGCTGGTTCTTGGTAAGCATAAGAAAGTTATGTGTTAACTTTGTAACAAGTATTTTACATTTTATTTGTAATATTAGTGTTAAAAAAGACCCATAAATAGATTTAAGAACTTTTTCAGTTTGGTTCATGACGAAATCGCAACTGATAATTCATTGAATTTTATAAGATGTTAAAGTTGATCAAAAAATAAAATCTTCAGAACATGAGAATGATGTCGGAACTTGCTTGGAGTCATTCAGGAATGTTTCCACTCGAATCACGGGTCAGTTCTCTTCTTTTTTGAAATCTAAGTTAACTTAATATTTTATTTAGGATCATATATCAGGCCGACAATCTTACGCATATATGTTCTCTTAAATCTTTACTTCTATCTTCTTTTTCAGCTTGTCGTGAAAAAATACACAGTATACGTAGTAGTTTGCTCACATGTCGCTCTCTGCTGCAGTGTAGACGAGATGATTTGAAAAGACTTTGGATGGAAAATGCTCAACAAAAACATGTCAGCACAATTCTGGCTCAAATGTATTTTGATTTCCTGGTTTTGATGATGTTTGAAATCGCATAAAGAGACTTTGAAATCACGGAAATGAAAGAAAAAAGTGTTAACAACAAGGTTAAGCAACGTCTTGGCTTGAAAGAGTCCATTTAGGGAAAAAAGTTCAATCATTTGTGGTTCTATTAACAAATAAGTAAATCGAAGTGATTGTTCTGTGAATACATGAATTTTCTTCATTATTTTCTTTGTAGAATTTTAGAAGGTTTGTACTTGTATTAATAATTAGTATATTATTACTTCAGATTTATTGGAAAATTAACTGACCATTTCAAATCATTATTCCTTTATAGAGAAGGACTCAATCGTTTAGGAAGTGAAGTTGAGGCAGCTATGGCCACTTCAAATTATCATTTAGCTGCGAATTCCTTAAACGAAGCAGGTTTGTTTTTCGTTATCCGTGGAGTTTTTTCAGAAACAGTTTATTATTTTTAACTTGTGGAATCTTAAGAAGTAATATTCCAGATCTGTTATTCAATGGTCCATTTTCAAACATCGATGGATTGAATCAGTTACGTTCACAGTTGCTTGATTTGTCCAAAGTGAGTTGATGTCTATAATATTAAATAGCTATAAGAGCTACTAACTCTTTCATTTTATTGTATAGTTTAATATTGTTTAAACAAAAAGTATTTCTCGATCAGTTAATGTCAAATTTGGAAATTTCTTTTTGTCATGCTTTATCTTGTAATCTCCAGAGTGCTTTTTTTCAGAAACTAATAGAACAGATTGTTAACGACATCACAAATCATTTGATCGTTCGGCCGTTCGAAAATCATGTAAGTCTTGAACGTCATGGAATTGCGAGTGTAGAAGGGATTTTGATATCGTGCATATAAAAATGAGGAAAGCAAAGTTCCGTAAGCAGAATCCGATTTAGTCAATATCTCCAGTTGTTACATGAATTATTATATGAAATGTAGTCGCCAAAAACTTCTCTTATGTGTAGTGGTCAATAAGGAGGTAATGATAGAATGTCAAGATAAGAAACTTTATAATTTTTTGATAATAATAGATAATCTGAATTCTTTTATCTGCTTTTTTTTCTTTTTTTTTTTTCTTTTTTTTTTTTTTTTAAATCAGATTTCAAGTTCCATTTATTTCGTTTCGAGTCACTATTTGTTTTGAAAGTAAAATTTTTAAATTCCACATATTCATACTGTTGTTTTTAAGCTTATTGAAATAATCAAATCGCTACCGGAAAATAAAGTTGCGGAATCAGTAGAATGCGTTGAAATTATGTCTCGCTTTAATGTGAAAGAAAATGTAATCGCCAATCTCACATATTCCGTAGCTCCTCGTTGTGCCGAGAATATTCATGCATTATGTGTGTTCGGTAGATTATCAACAACACTTAGACGTTTTTTGCAAGATTCTCCTGCAGTATTTAATCGTCTGATACATACATCGGCGAATGTAGTCTGCGTGGCATTTGATGGAAATCAAAAAGGAGATGAACAAAATTTGGCTCAATTTATGCACTTGGTATTGCTTATCTTATTTCCTTATTTAGACTTTATCATATTTGAATTTGTTTTTTCATTCTTTATTGTATAGAATCATCATTTCAGAAATGGAATTTTTTCATTTATGGCAAAAGATCTGTTCCTATTTGTTGTAATAAACATGAAGATTGAAGAAGTTAAAGATTTTTAACAAAGCAGTCAAAAACTTTATGTGGTATTTCTGTAGAATTAGGATTGACCTGAGATCATTTATTTCTTTTATAAAAGTTCTTAATTCCAGTTTTCCTTCTTATATTTGTCAGTTTTGCTCCAGATGTTCTTTTCTATCCACACAGAATAACTCATTCGTATCTCTACTATTAATGCGTATTTATTGCATAGGTGCTAAGTCAGTTTCGTAGTAGCTATGACGCACATCTTGTAATGGATGCTGAACTCAAAAAACTGAGGCAAAACGATTTGGGTGATGACGAAATGATATCCTTGTCCGAAAATTTTTGGGAAACAGCACAAGCTATAATCGAAGATCTAGTGAATGAATATATCGCGGAAGATGGCAGTACTTCTAGCTTAGTTATGCAAAAATCAAACACATCGACTGCAGAAAAAGTTACCTTGTTTAGATTTGATGCTTCAGCTTGCGCACTTACTACTCAGTCAGGACAAACTATTAAACAGGTCATTTCACACATTTTCATTTCTCTTATTTCTTTAAAGATAATTTCTTCAAAGATTTGTTAAATGCAAAAAGAAATTGAATATAAAAAGAGAATTGAATTAAATTTCGATTATTTGCTTTCAATAACCATTTTCATAATCCTTATTTTCCGTCTTTCAGCTTCAATCTCTAATATGCCCTTCATCACCATGGAACATTACCGCTCTTTATCCACAACTTGAACGTTTCTGCAATGAGCGTGAAACCGAAGCGAATGTAAAACCTTGCCGTTTGCGTTCTTACTTGCACTCATTCATTGTTAATGTTTTTATCGATCAATTCAAATGCAAGCTTGAAGCTCTTGCCGAGCAAGCACTTAATGAACAGGATGCCTGGCGTGTTCTTATGCATTATCCTAATCCGGTGAGTTTTAAATCGCACTTGCATTCCATCTGAAATGTTCGGTACAGATTAATCCATAAATATTTTGATTCGAGTAAACATTTTTGTATTTCGTGAATTCATGCTTTTGTTATTTTTCGTTTACAGAAAGTTTTGGGAAGTTGTTGGAATGTTTATTCAGTTTGTAACCAAATTGGAAAATTGATTCTTGCTATGGATAAATATACTGAAAGATTATCAGCATTATGGTTGCTTGTTATTGATGAATTTTCGGATAGCGCTAATAATGTTTATGAAAAGATTTTGTCTTTTGGGAAGCCTACTTCAGAGGGAAAAGATTCTATGGTAAGGTATTACTTTTAATGTGTAGGCTTATGCTAATAGCAAACAAAAAAAGCGTTTTTAAGATTTCCTTTCTGTTCAGCTTCTTTTTTCTAGCTAGCTTGTGCAAAATATTTGAACTTTATAATTTAATTTAATAACACAACTAAACAAAAAATGCATTTTGTGATTTTTCTATGCAGCGCATTCAAAATATTTTCAGAAGTTATTTCAATAGTTCGTGTGCATATAGCTATCATATTAGGATTTGCATGATTTATCTTTCATCAACATTCTGATGACTCATATTCTATTCATTTTTTAACTTGATATTTCAAGTTTTCATTTTGGAATCGAAAACTTTTTTTTTGGGTTCGGAAAAAAAAGTCAAGTGAAAATTTTATATAACTGATAGTATTCAGGTTTTCAATGTGAGTCATGAAGATGGATATAAAGAAAAACGTAAAATAAGCGCAGCGTGGGCAGTTGACGAAGATATATCACGTCTTTTGAAGAGCTTACCAAATTGGTTCATGGTGAGTAGTTATGAAAATGCTTCAGCTCCCTCGATGAATACGCCATCTGCAGTCTCACCTACCAGTGAATCGGAAAGTGATGTATGTAACAGAAATGAAAGAGAATCTGAAATTCTAATAGGTAAGTTTTTCCATTCTAATCTCTGTTAAATCAAAGAAGACAAAGTCGTCATCAGCTTGTAATTCAGAATTTTTGTTTTCGTCCGTCACTCAAAGTTAATTTTTTCGATTGTATCTTAGGTAATCTGGGAACAGCGAAACAGCTTGTTCGTGATGAACTGATAACCGATATTGAAGTAATTCGTTCGCTTGCATGTATACATGAATCATTGAAATGGTTTTGTAGCAGTATGCGTTCTCTCATCGAAAAACTACCGGAATCATCCCGTAATGCAATGCGTAAATGTGTTGTACAATTGCAAAGAACAGATGAAAATGGTATTGTTCACCAATCGGTGAGTAATATTTTAGTTTATAATTTACTGATAGCAATAACACTTTTTTTTTCTTAGGTGTAGTTATATGCATATTTTTTTAGATAAAATATATGAGCACACTGGTTTAAAATCGCAAAAAGTGATTGTAATAGCGATACCAGTTTTCTAATAAATTTGAATTGTATATGGGATTAATTTTCTATAGTATTTTAAGTCAGATTTTTGTTTTTGGTTTTTTTTTTTTTTTTTTTTTTTTGTACTTAAAAATTATTTATTTCTTCCTTCTACTTTATTATGAACAAAGAGCACAAAAAATGAAAAGCATTACATTCAAAGAAAAGTTAGATTTAATTCGTGCAACACAATTCAGTAACCAGGAAATTCAACTCCATTGAATTCTCAAGCAAATAAACCAGTTTTAAGGAAGAACATATTGCCGCTGCACTAGATTCTAGACTGACCGATTTGGATGCAAAAGCTGACACTTGTTTATTAATAATTCATCTTGAGCTTCGTGTTCATTGTTTCTTCCATCTGTTACCACTGGCTCGAGTAAGGCCATCCTTGCCCCATGATGAACTCGATAACGAGGTAAATTTTCCACATACTTGCAATATTACAGCAAAATATTTCTCATTTTCTTTTACACATCTTTCCTCGTGTTTATATTGTCTCTTTTTTTTTTGTGATTGATATCACATAAATTTTAATTGACAAATCTTTATACGTAGAAGTTTTTTAAATTGTAATTGGTTATAGGTAATTGATTTTGGGCGCGACATAACTCATTTTCATCAGGTACTCAGCACGAATCTTCCGCCACATAAAATGAAGTATCTATTTGATGGCCTAGGACATCTTTCAGCTTCCATCTTCATTCATTCCAGGCACTGAATTTATGTATTTGATTTTGATCTTTCAAAAGTTTATTTTAGCTGTCGAAAGACAAATTCGAAAATTATTTCCAAATTTTATTTGATTTTGAGAATACACAAGGCTGAGTGTTAAAGATGCTTATTTTAAAATTTTAATTCTAATTTTTGTGAATCAAAATTTTCAGCCAACATATGCAAAAATTGAATGAGAATGGGAAGAAACGTGTGTGTCGAAATATTTTTGCGGTGCAGCAGAGATTAAGTCAGTTGACGGGACATCGTGAAAGTGAGCTGGAAAGAGCGAGAATGTTTTTCGAATTACTTAACCATGATCCTGATCAGTTGTTGGCTTTAATCCTTGAGCGGGGAGCAATATTTTCACATCTGGAATACACATATCTTCTTGCACTTGCTCTGAGGTAATCATTATCTATTTGAAACATAATAGCTTTCTGAAGAATTTCAAACTTAATATAAAGTGGTTTTTGAGATAAAAAAAATGTCTCTTTAGATCACACCCAGTATTGAGCGCACAACCTGGTGCTTTGGAACAGAAAATTTCTCAACTGAAGTCGGTTTTAGCACAGTTAAAGAAGTGAACATTATTTAAATGTTTCATTGAATGTTCTAAAAAATTCAGTTAAAGATGGTTACTTGTTTGATAATATCTTACCAATACGCAACCTAATAATCCAGCATTCTTTAATCTGATGCTGTCTTTTTAGCTGCAGAATAAATTTAGGTTTATTGCAAAATTTCTAACTAAATCACATTCATATATGCATCAAATTGTGAAAAATTTCCACTTACCAATACCGTTTGTTTCTCCTGCTGATATTTGTTTTCACACTTAAAACACGATTCATACAAGTTTAATCTTTGTTTTGTTAAAAGATTTATTTCAAAGTGAACTTTGCTAAGAATATTCTGGATATCGAAACTCGTGTTTAAAGTAAAACCGTTATCTATGTATCAGTTGGGGATGTTCTTATTTTTTGAGTATGTAAAAGTCTTTTATCAGATTTAATTAAAAATTTATTCAGCAATATTTGATTTGGAAATGTTGTTTGTTCGGAGATTCGTATTACTCAAGGATTAATTGTGAAAGTTTTTTGATTTTATAATATTGGCAGCAGTTAGCATAGTCTTACTGGTGGCTTTTTTATAATATTTCCATAATAAATCGTGAAGTATTTTTGCATACTATATGTTTCTGTTATTTTTAAAAGAGCTAGTAGATATTGTACAAATTTTGTTTATTGACAGTGATTTATATTCATAAATTATGGGTAATTTTTGTCTTTATTTTTTGCGTTATTGTTTATAAGTTACAGAATACAACAATGTTCTGATGATCCAAGATGTTTATGATTAATAGCTTCGAAATTGGTGGTGTTGTATTCATCTTTTTACATGAATAGTATGAAAGTTCTATTTAAATAACTGAAGACGAGTATCAATATTTTGCAGCAGAAATTTTAGTCTTTTGATATATTTTGAAAACGAAAATTATGATTTCTTGGTATTTTTAGAGATTTTAGCGTTTTTGAGGCATAGTCGAGAATACATTTTTGTAAGGCTATTGATGCGAATTTGAAAGGGAAATGCTTACTTTCATTCATGTCGTAAATCAGATACTCTATATGTAGCTTTCATAACATTGAATAAAACATTACAGTATATATATATAGGATTTCGAAGAGTTGTTCAAGTTTGATGCTTGACAGCCCACAATTACCATCAGTCGTTGACTTGTCATTTAATTATAATGGTAGCAGAACACGATTCAATATAGTTGAATTCGCCAATGTTAGCACCGTTATTATTTCTGACATTGAAAAGATTGGACAAATTGTGCATGTGAGTAAGTTATATCTTCTAGTTGAAAGTGATCTTTATAAAAGCTGCTTTTTTCTTTTATTTCTATGTGAATATGAGGAACATAAAGTATTTTGTCGATGCCTACTGTATTCAGAATAGCCTAAAAATGTTTTTTTTTAGGTGGTATTTCCTGAAGCAGTCGTTACTTCTAGACTTCAACCGACACATAATATTGATTACGATACGAAGATCCTCTTAGGGCCTCCATTGGTAATCCTTTCATTATTTAGATTGGTGTATGGTAACATAGAACATCAGTCATTTTTATCTATGGATGCATTCCTTGATGTTTTATATTCTTTTTTCATATTTCTCGAATTCCTAAAATTTTGAGCTTAAATTATCAAATTATTTGCATCGCTCTTTCATTTTAGCTTCGGTTTTTTATATTATCCTTAGTATTTTCGATTCATGCACTAATTCAATTTTTTCAGGGTGATTTCGATCTTCTCTTAAATCGCTCTGTGAAAGTACTGGTTGAACATAATAAACGGTGTAATTTGCTGTTTTCATTGGGCTTGGATCACTTCGACATTGATCATGTGCGGCACATTGTGGCGAAACTCAATGAATATTTGTCACATTAAAGTAAGTTGAGAAGGGTAAAAAAATTGGAAAAAAAATAGGAATGCGAAGAGAGGAAAGAAATAATATTGCCATCAATGTAGCATGATTTACCAATGTTGTTATTTATGACAATCAATTTAAAGGCATTTTCATCAGTGTTTGACATATTAAGCTCACTCATAATTTATGTACTAAGAATTATGTTGGTCTCGTTGATTCTGAAAGCTAATATTAACGCAGATTTAATTTTTGGTTTTTTCAGAGTTTAGCCGAAAACCGTTGCTGTTGCAAAGCATTTTTTCAAATACCGTTTCGGCAATTTGCTTCTAAAAATGGGCGTGTCAAATGCATCTTCTTGCCTAAAACTTCATTCAAAAAATTCATAAAACCTCGTGAAAGAGTCAGGCTGGATTCAGAGCTGGCATGCTTAGCAAAATTCGAGGAATTTTATGAATGGCAATTAAAAGAACCGAACAGGCAGTCATTCCCCATGTTAGTTTATAAGTTATGAATATTTTCAATGTAGAAATGCAAGCGTATTGATCATTGAATTGCTGTTTTAACAGTTCTAAATTCTCTCTTAGTTTATATTGATAATTTATTGTTTTTGTTGAAGTTACATTCTGTTTTCATTAGCAGTGTTTCGCAGTGATAATTTCAATTACATTTTAGATTTGAACTTTTGGATGGTCCACCCTACGCAAATGGTGATGTACATGTTGGACATGCTATCAATAAAATCTTAAAAGATTTTGTCGTTCGTAGTCAAGTTTACAATGGGAAGCGTGTTTTATTTCGTCCAGGATGGGATTGTCATGGACTTCCAATTGAATTAAAAGTAACAAGAGATAATAAACAAAAGGTTGTTAACATTATGTTTTTTGATAAAATAGTGTATGTTGGAAATATATGCTTTATGAGGAATTATTATTTTCTAAATATTTCTTTTATATCTGAATATGTCAAAATATCTGGATGTTTGTATTTTATAAAGTAATAGATCTTATTTCTGTTTATTTTTCCAGCTAAAGCTTTTGACATTTAAGGAAATTTCGTTCGTTGAAGTACGGAAAGCTGCTCGAAAGATAGCATTACAATCAATTGCGTCCCAACAGAATTCATTTAAGAGATGGGCGGTCACAACTGATTGGACGAATCCTTACTATACAATGGATAAAAATTATGTTGCGAAAGAACTTAGGCTTTTCGGTGAATTGTATAGGCTTAAGTTGATTTATCGAACATTTATGCCAGTTTATTGGTGAGCTTGCACTTGTTTTTCGAAATTAAGGATACATTTTATGGGTTTCCACAATTTTTTCTTTTTGAATTTATTTAGCATAAAAAAGTTTTCTGTTTGAAATAATTTAAAAGAATCAAACAATCGAAAAAATTGTTTTTTTAAAAAAAAAAAAAAAGGAAGCAAACAATTAAAAAATTAGAAAAAAAAATTTTTTAAATTAAGGAATCAAACAAATGTGGAACTTGTAAAAACCATTTTTGTATCACTTAAAGTAATGTTTGCACCATTAATTAGTAAGTGCTCTTTTTATCAGCAGTTTCATTTTCGAAAGGATCAGAAGTTTCACATTTCCAGGTCACCAAGTTCATTTACAGCTTTAGCTGAATCAGAATTGGATTATAAAGAGCATAACAGTACGGCAGTTTTTTATCGATATACGGTAATTTTGCAAGATTTTTAGGATTTAAATTTTCAGTGTCTACTGAAATTTTTAACTCCGATTGCCAATTTTTTTTTTCGAAAAGTTGTACAGTTCATGTTAGACATTCAATCTGAGTTTTACAATTCAAAAAATATTTTCTTTAGAGGTGTCTTTAAAATATTATGAAAATGTTTACAGATAATAAATTCCGGATTAATCTTGTCTAAATGTGAGAAAGAGGAAAGGCCAACAAAACTTTATGCATTGGTTTGGACAACGACTCCGTGGACATTGCCAATGAATAACGCAATTGCGTACAAAAAAGATGCGATTTATGCAGTAGTGGAATTGCTTGCTGAAGGACATTATCGGTTGGTACAAGTTTTAGACTTTCATTGGTCTTAGTGCGAAGATCACTTTTCTAAATGAGTATTCAGATGCTTAGTAAATTTATTAGCAGATAGTTATTTAGTTGTAATAATATGTGTTTATTGAATTTTACAGACGCCCAACTCAACATTTATATATTTTGGCGAAGGATCTCATTGGTAATTTCGAAAAGGAAACGAAAATCACGACTAGGACATTATCCATTTTTATTGGTAGTGAACTGGAAGGACTTATGTATCGAAGTGCAATGTTTAATGATTTAGCACAACCATTTATAGAGGCGAATTATGTAACCACTATTGTTGGAACAGGTCTTGTACACATTAGCTACGCTCATGGCGTAAACGATTTCAAAGTAATTTGTTTTCAGTCACTTGTGAATATTATTTTAGATATTCAGAAAAATTTTCACTTGTTAATTGCAAAAGGTATGAAAAGTCAACTGTTTTGCAGTAATTTTTTCCGATTGTTCAACATTTCTTTCCAGATAGCATTAAAATTGGGTGAAAAAGTACGATGCTTTGTGGATGAGCGAGGCTGTTACACAAGGGATCTCGGTCATCATTTAGAGGGTAAAAATGTTTTAAGAGAAGGAATCGATGCAGTTCTACAAATGTTTAGGAAGAATGTTGTCTATACGCATCAGTACAAACATCAATATCCTTATGATTGGAGAACGAAAGAGGTGTTATATAATTCTGTAAATGACTGTTGATTCGTGAAAGATCATAGAAAGTTATTAACTAACTTTTTTTTTCAAGTATGGTTTTTAGTTACTGACTTCATTATTTATCAAAAAATTATTTTGTTGAATTTTTCTTAGAATAAATAAAATAGATCATTATGGTTAAGATATGAGGGCCAATAGTAGAGTATATTGGACACATAAAGTTTATATATATATATATATATGTTGAATAGAGAATATGTAAGATTAGTGTACAATTTTAGCCAGTAATCGTACGAAGTAGTAAACAATGGTTCATTGATGTTTCGCAAGTTGGTATTGAGGCAGCCAAAAAAATTGAGAGCGAAGCACTGTCTATAGGAAGTCCTCATTCAGGTAGTTCATTTCAATAATTCATTTCAATGAAGCAATTCAGTATTTCAGATAAATAAAAAAAAAAAAAGTTTTGCGTTTATATTTTTACTGAATTTTTGGATTGTTCATGTAATCAATGCCTACCTTTTATATTAACTTGATTTTTTGACTAATCGTTTCCAAAGCTGTATCAAGAATCTGTTTGTTTTACCGATATAAATGTTTTTTTTTTTTTTTAAATATAAATAAATCTCTGTCTAACCATTCTTTGTTTTTTTTTAAGTGATTTAATTATGCCCAGAATCATATTTTAATTATCACCTATCACATTACCTGTTCATTATTGAATTTTTACAGTTTGTAAAATTTGACGATTTACTATTGTTTTCTTCAGATAAAACAGAAGCTTTGTTATCACAACTAAAAAATCGGATATCCTGGTGTATTTCACGGCAGCGATGTTGGGGTACGCCTATTCCTGCATTTTATAAAACAGATGGTAGCGTCATCATAGGCGAGGATATCATCAATGCTGTGGCGGAAAGTATCGAAAAATATGGAACTGATATTTGGTGGGAACGTAAGGCATGCGAGTTATTTCCTGCGAAGGTATTAATTATTTAAAATTTATTGTTTTATTGCTTCTGAAAAGTTTGTGCTGAGCTCACAATCCTTTTTCACCTCTTCATATGCTGAAAATATCGGTTCTTAGATGATGCTTGTTTATCGTTTTCTTTTTTTTATTTTATTTTTCAGCTAATTCTGAAAAAAAAAAGTGAATTTTTTATTTGAATCATAGATTACTGATAGAAATTCATAAACCGGAACTAATTCGAAATTTATGTTCCCGACTCATTTAAATATTGCAGCTAATGAATAAATATGGAATTAGAACAGAGGAAAAATTGGAAAAGTCACGCGACATACTAGATGTTTGGATGGATAGCGGAATTGCATGGGCATCGACACGCCAAGGGACGGAACCTGTTGATCTGGTTCTAGAAGGCCTTGACCAGTTTCGAGGATGGTTTCAGTCTCTTTCGTTAACTTCATTTGCTTTGAATGTTAGTTATAAATCGGAACGAATTAATTTGAAATCGAAAATTCAGATATATGAAATGAACATTTACTAGCACATAACATATTCTTATTATATTTCAAATATTTTATTTATATCGAAATGACATCATTAGTAAGCTTAGTGGATAAATGACTGCTTTATGTATGATTGTTAGTTTATTTCAATTTCCGCATAATTATATTTATTAGTTTAATTGAATTTTACTTTGATTCGAAATTGTATGAAATATAACTTCGATTCTTTTAAATTTTATCTTACATGGATATTCTGGCTCGTTGTTTTTTATTTGGCCATTATCTTTATTTCAGAATAAATTACCATACAAGTGCATTTATGTTCATGCTTTTGCAGTGGATGAAAATGAACAAAAGATGTCGAAATCAGTAGGAAATGTAGTCAGCCCTGAACTAGTTTGTTTCTCATTGTGTAACAAAAACCTGTAAAATAAATATTTGAAAAAAATAATTGAGATTTCCTAGTCAAGTAGTTTTCATAGATTCCTCTTTATAATATAGAAGAATCTATCAAATATTGGCTGCGTAGTGCTGTAATACAGTTTAATGTTTATGAAAGACATCCCTATTTTTCATTCTCTAATTGCATCTTGTCGAGGAATTTACGATTTAAAATTTGGTTGAAAATTATTGAAGTATTTAGAATTTGAATTGGAAATTTACTTGTTTAACTTCTTAAACAGATTACAGATGGTTCGCTGTATACAGAACCTCATGGCGCCGATGGTCTTCGTCTTTGGGTAGCACAATATGGGTGCGAAGGCGATAAGGCACGAATTGGCTCTTCGGTAATGGAAGAAGTTAAACGAAACTATACGCAGCTGCGTACGTCATTCTGGTTTCTGCTTGGTGCGGTCAGTGGTTATAAAGGAGACATTTGTTATGGTGAAAGATTTTATATTGATAGGGTGAGTTTATTGAACGACTGAGAGAAGTTTTTAGTGATATAGATGAAATTAACTCTAATTAAATTAAACACTCATTGGGTTCGTAGATCAGGAAAAGAAAACTTATGCCTATGTACTTTCTTATTTCTTGTTTTTATCCAACATTTTGGATTTTTTAATCGATTTTCAAAGAATACTTTGTTCTTGATGCATTTAAATTATTTTCATCGTTTATCACTATGTCAGAAATTATTTTGCCATATTTATCATTTATCTGAAATTGCAAAGAATTTTTTCAGTACATTTTGCAAGAATTAGCAAAATTTACACAGCGATGTCTCAAAAATTGGAATGAATATCGTTTTCCATTGATGATTAACGAATATATGCAATTCTTGCAGCATCCGCTCAATTCACCTTACATTGTAAGCAGTATTTGTATTTAATTTTTCTAAAAAAAGTTAAGTTGGTTTTGCTATTCTGTATTTTTTTGTTTAATTCACAGGCATTCAGCTAAATTATAATTAGCATGCGCTGTCTCGTCATTCAGTGCGAGAGACGTCCATGTTCTAAATTTTGTAATAAAGTTTCTTGAATGAATAGATAATTAATATTAATTGAACGATTTTTAGGGTTTGTATATCGATTAGATTATCGATGAATCTCCCTTTTATATTTAATGGACCTATTGCTTCCTTTCAAGTTTAAAATTAAGAAAAATTGATTTTTTTTTTTCTATTGGAATTTCAGAGTAGTGTAAAAAATAGATTATACTGTGGAACGCTTTCTGAAAGGCAGAATGCTCAAGCAACACTGGCAAAAATTGGACTGAATTTAGCAGCACTTCTTGCGCCGATATTGCCTCATTTGGTGACAGAATTTTTCATGTATCATCCATGCATTGAAAATCCTGCTGTTGCTTTAAGGTAAAAAAAATCATTTGAAATCCGATTATTTGTGAAGTTTTACCTAGCAGTTTCTATTTCGAAATTTTTGAACTTGAAGTCTTCGATTGAAAATAATCGCTTTCATTTTTAGAGAATGCAATCAGTTTTATTGCTCTGACGATTTAAATATGACTGAATTGTATTCCGTCATGGATTCTGCTCTCAATATTCGAGCTCAGATGTTGGAACAATATGGACAAAATGATCTCTCTCGATTGGTACACAGTTTTAAATTCTCACCAGTCTTCAGTAAATCGATTAACGGGCAGAAAATTATGTAGTTATTTATTCATTATAACAGTAAGATAGGATGGAAGTAAACTTTTTGTATTTATATTACTACGTTTTAGTTTCAGTAATTTTTCTAGTTTTTAGGGTGTTTTGATAAAAGGTCCCTATATGAGCCTCCGGAAACTATATCCACTGCAAGCAGAATCATGTTCTTATCATTCGCAATTAGTAGAAATTCTTGGTGTTTCTATGGTTCGAATAGAATATGACAATATCAACGAAGAAATCATAATTCATTCGGTGACTTGTGAACGAGAATTCTGTAAACGTTGTAGAAGAAATGTAAAGCTTAAAGAGGAAGATTATTGCGATCGATGTTCAAAATCGATAGCCGAAAATGAATTATTTCATGATGAAATGGACACCGAGAATATTTTTTCAAAACCTTCATTATCTTCAGGGTAGTACAAGTGATAGTGATTTTTAGTCGATAAATAATCAATTTGCAAACTTGAGAGCCTTATTCTCAACATCATGTTTCACAAAAGTATATCAAAAAACTGTAAAGTGTCAGTGAATTAAATTTTCGGTCGACATTTCCATATGGAGTTTTTTTTCTTAAAAAAAAGGTGTTTTTCGATTTCTAGTCATCATGCACTTTCCTGTTGATGGAAGTATCTGGTTATTATGAATTGATTACCATAAATTAAAGAACTAAAAATGGAAGTTCTTGCTAAAGAATAAGTAGGGGATAAATTTGAGACATCTCCAAATTTACGAAAAGCCTCGCATGATGTTGGATTCATTTTATGAAATATGATTGTTCGTTATTTCCACAAAAATATTATCTTCGGCAGTCTTTGTTGCTTACTTGTAGGCTTGCAAAGTTCATTTGGAAAATAATAAGAATTAATTTTCTCTTCTTTTGCTCATTGGGTAAATCGTACATTGCTCCAAAACTTTTGCGACTTCTTGTTATTGTTGTAATTACCTTCATCATAATTAATGGTTTCTTTTTTTATCGAGTGTTGAATTAAAAAAATTGGATTTGAATTGGAACTATTCTTGCATAATGATCAAATGTTTTGGCCCAAAAGTCCAATCGTTGTTATTGCTGCATGAAAGTTCCAGTGTAGAATATGGCAGTTGATATCGGATAGGTATGTAATTTTGTAATGGTTTGAGCGAATTTCAAGTTTTTCTGGGACTCGAATTGCTGTGATATTCTTGATTAACGATTTTCGAAGTTTATTGTGGTTTGTTCTACCAACCAAAAACTAAATTGATTTTTATGCATCAAAATGTTAACTTCAGCTGCATCCTTACCGATGATTTAATGCTGGAAAACTAGAACTAATACAATGTCAGAAATAAGTAAAACGGGAAAAGCGAACTTTATTATTTTATTCTACATGTATAAGAAGTATTTATTGCTGTTTTGGAGGAACTATTAGAGAATTGAAAACCTAAATATCGTGAAAATCGATTCTTCGGTTTTTTGTCGTGGTGGACGGGGCGGGACGGTGGTGACGCGAAGTGCTAGCAATTTGTCGTCACATGTTATTCCGGATGCAATTCGTGTTGCTATGCGTGCTGTAGATGCTTCCACGGCTGGAACAAGCGCTACGTACGTTGAAACTATGTTACCCGATGAACACGAAAGCGTTTTTGTGGAGGTTTGTAATTCATATTGCTATTTTCCAGAATAATTCTGAGAACTTTTCAACACTTTGATTCATAGAATAACGTGAATCTGGGTTCTGTGATAATTTTTCATCTAATGTTAATTTTACTTATATTTTTACTCTCTTATCAAGTTTTAAGCTCCTATTTCCGGTTGTTTTTTTTTTTTTTTTCATTTCATATTTTTAATTGCTCAGTAAATTATTGAATTGTGAAATTTTGAGGAAAATGATATTTTGTTGCTTATTGGACTACATATAGAACATGTAGATTGGCTGCAAACTATTTTAGCGTTAGCTATGAGTTTTTTCCAGAAAATTAGAATCGTCTTACACAGGATTGCATTTAATTAAACTCAAATGACTATTTGCAATGAAACATTGGACAAAGAAGTAATTCGAATAGTTGTTTAATAAGTTAATGAAGGATCTCGAAAGAAAAGATGGAATATTAAAATTGCGGTAATTTCATTTAGCTAGAAAAAAAAAGTTATTTACAGATACCTGTCGATAAAAGCAGTGAAATGGAAATGGGAGTGGAGCATGAGCATCACATGCCACATCATCACGAGAGTCGACGAACAGTCGGGAAGATAAACGATGAGCTAAGATTCTCGATCATTGATGCTGTTTATCTTCGGCCTGCAATTTGGGATCACGGTCGAGAATTGAGAAATTTGGGCCAGCGAAAAGACCATTTCATTGAAATTGCTGCACTTCTTAGTACCGACGAAAACTTGCTTTCTTGTAAGCATCTTAACATATTTACTTTTCAAAAAATTGATTTCTGTCTTTACTCACTTTTTTTTAATAAACGAATTCATAATTTATTAGATTATGCAATAACAAAAAGAAAAAAAAAATTAGACTTTCTTATCAAATTACTAGAAAATAAGAATGTTTGGAATAATTACAATAAATCATTTTGGAAAAGAGAAGTTAGGTAATTCCGAAAAAGAAAAAAAAAAAAAAGAGAACTCATAAAAGAATAAAAGTCGTGAATAGAAAAGTAAGGAAGTAAGACTGCTAAGAAATAGAATTTATTATAATTTCGTTTTCTGTAACTATTTGTGTTAATCTATTACCTAGCCATCCTATAGCAGTGACAAATTTATTTGATTAATCTCTTTGCTCCTGATATATGATATCCCACTTATGTCTTTGTATTTAGGTCATGATATTGAGAAACAGTGGAAAAATTTGAAAGATTCGTACTTTAAACTTCGGAAAAAAGTGAAAATAGATGCTTCTGGAAAATTGATACAACCGCGCTGGAAATATTTTTCGGCCATGATGTTTCTTGATAGACTCAGCAATAACAACGCTTCATTTTCGGGAGCTAATACTTCAGTATATGATGAAATAAATGATGCAGCGCTTGTTCGTCAAGAATCCTTTCTTGGGAAGAGAAATGCTGATGGAAATTTGACACCTATTGGCTCCAGCAGGAATGTTATTGATGGAAGGTGCAAAATGAAAAAGGCCATGATTTCAACTTCGAACACTGTTGACGGGGAGTTAGGAGAATCGACAGTACTCGCTACAGAAGATGAATATTCTGCATTTTGTAAGTTGTACCAAGAAATTATTCTTGTCTCTACTTTTTTTGTCAAAATCTTCAAATTGAATTGTTTGAGACATTATAGATCTACTTCATTAATTTCCTTAGAAAATACATTTTAACTCTAAATTATCGAAGACCATTTGCGAAAATCGGATATTAGTTTTTAGAGTGGGCCATATTTCTTAAAACGCCTTTTCGAAATACTATAGTTGTTTGTTATAAAATGTGAGTAAATTTATTTCTTATTATCAACAATTAGTGTTAATGCAAATATTCAATTGTCGAAGAAGCTAAAAGGAAAAAGACTGATAATGAACTGCTGTTATTTTGACTCATATTAAGTTTAGTTTGGTCATGCTTCAGGTAATTCGTTGATCTATCCACTACGTGATATAGGCAGTATGAATCGACTAGAGTGCATAAAATTACAAAAGGTGATTCGTGACGTGATACACGAGAAGCAAATGGAATTATTAGAGAATGAATCAGTAGGACAGTAAAATGAAATCTTTATATGTTAATTTTAATGAAAGAAATTTATGAAGAATAGAAACGAATTATTTTCTTCTCCTTATCGATCTTTTATTTGCGCACATGGATTATGGTGTATGTTTTTATGTATATATATTGGTGAACATTTTGCAGTAAATAAAAGTTCTGGAAAAATAAAGTAAAATAAATGAAAGCCGTCCACATTTCTTGCTCAGTGTATGTGCACAGAGAAAGATATATTTTATTATTGATCGTACAGTAGGATTCAGATAAATTTGACAAAAAATGAACCAAGTGTCATGTCCAGTTTTTTTTTCACTTCCATTCTTAATCTAGCGATAAAGATCACTTCTTGTACAGATGCTTCAGAATTTTTCCGTTTCATTCGTCATATTTCCGTCAGCTAATGAACATTCTATCTCATGTCTGTTGGCCTTATTTAGTATTATGATAATTAGTTCTTCTATTCTTTTTGATCTTCCCAGACTACTGTAACTATCTATTATTCAACGTGTTCCTCTCCTTTACTAATGCAGCAATACTCGTTCACAAAACTCTAAAAGCATCGTCCCACTTCATTAAGTGTATAGTAAAATCGGAAGCTACGATTCATTGATGCGTAAGTGCAGAGGGATCCGAGATTAAAGTAAGTCGGGCGAACCATTGGGATGAGGTACAGATACGAGGAAAATAGGGTTCAGGATTCTTTTGGGACGCGAATTAGGAGTATCGGGAAAACATGATGGCATTTGCTGCTCGAAACTTTTATTCAAATTGGAGAAACATTGACTCATAATTAGAATAGCTAACTTTGACGAAGAACGCGTATGTTTCGGATAGATTGCTCTTATTGTAAAATTCTTTGATCTTTGGGGAGCGGATTTTAATAATTGACAAAAGAATATTACGGTAACTTGCCATTAGACGTTTCATTCACCTGTCTGATCCAAATTATATAAATTGAATTAGATGTTAATTGGATTAGGCATAATTTGAATTAAACGTAAACTAAATTGTTATCAATTCACGTGCACATAAAGTAGGAATTTTATTGTAGGAAATATACAAGAATAGAATTAAATGAAGTGTAAAAAATAATTCAGGAATGCCGCGAACATACGATGAAGAATGCAATTACATTGAACGTGTCACAGATGTTATGTACAGAATCAGAAAGGGATTTGTTCCAAATATGAATGTGAGTTGATGATCTAATAGATAAGCTTTGCTTTAAGACATTAATACGCGATAATGTCAATTGGCAATCTATTAATTAGATTAAAAGCATAATTTATAAAGTATATCCCATTTATTTCAATGCTTTTTATGTTCTATTTATTAGTTGCTATTAAGCAAGAAATTTATTATTTTCATTTTCACATTGCTTGGAAATTCTTTTGACTTTTCACATTTAAGAGCTAATTTGTTTTATTTTAAATTCTTAGTTCAGAAGTCGGCATGATCTCGAATTTTAACAATTTTTTTAGGTTGAAGGACGCTTTTATGTCAACAAACCTTTGGAAAAATTGATATTTGAAGAACTGAAAAATGCATGTAGATCGGATGGTATCGGCGGATTTTTGCCTGCAGTACGTCAAATTGGAAATGTTGCAGCTCTGCCAGCCATTGTTAATGTAAGCAAAAATGAATAGTAGTTATGTCCACCGTTTTCTAAATTTATAATAAGACCATTTTGATTTTTGTTATTGAATAAGGTTTACGCAGTCAGTGAGTTTCAGGCTTCTATTGGTTTGCCGGATATACATTCTGGTTATGGCTTTGCTATAGGAAATATTGCTGCATTCGATGTTTCTGATCCGAATGCTATCGTTTCGCCAGGTTTTTTGCTTTGCAAATTTCTAAACTGTACAAGAATTTAAACTGCATAATTTATGTAAAATTAATCTTGCACTTTTCATTTCTATCTCAACATCATTTCTTATTTAACAGAATTTTATTTTGTTAAACACTTTTATTTACTACTCTCTTTGAGATTAGTTTCTATCAAGCTTCGAAACATTCTGATTGAATAATATCATCTAGAATGAACTTATTTACTCGTGGAAGTGCAAATAATTTTCATTTTAGTAGTAATTTTGTCCATAATTTACATCAGTGTTACTTAAAATTTGCAGTAGCGAAAGACTTTGAAAAATGATTGAGTAAAATATTAAAAAAAAAAAAAAAAAGATGTCATAATCAAAAATTCAGAAAATGTAAAATCATTGAATAGCACCATAAATTTTTTCAGGTGGTGTTGGTTTTGATATTAATTGTGGGGTACGCTTAATTCGAACAAACTTGTCTGAGAGAGATGTTCAGCCAGTAAAAGAACAGCTTGCTCAATCGTTATTTGATCATATTCCAGTAGGTGTCGGCTCAAAGGGAATCATTCCCATAGGAGCTCAGCAATTCGAGGTATACTGAAATTCAAATATTTCGCTTGAAAAAGTATTTCGAGTTAATTTTTGAAGTGGAAAGTTTTTCAATTCAGGAGTGTCTTGAAATGGGTATGGATTGGACTCTACGTGAAGGTTATTCGTGGGCAGAAGATAAAGAACATTGTGAAGAATATGGGCGGATGCTTCAAGCTGATGCTGCCAAAGTTTCTCCTCGTGCGAAAAAGAGAGGACTTCCGCAGGTTTATTATATGTATATATGGGCTATATATATATATATATATATATATATATATATTTTCTTTTAACCATACACAGGAACACCGATAACAGGTAAACAAATAAGCGAAGCTACCATACTAGGTAAATGAGTTGCTCCCCTGCACCAGCTATAATAATTTTATAACCCTTTTTTTGTGCAAATTTAGCAAAATTAAAGAGCCTTTCCGGTCCTATGGCAGATATTATAAATACGTTATGCGAAATTCCTAATGCTTTTAACATGTCAGCTGCATAAACCACAATGCTGTAGTCTGACTGACTTCCCATAACCATAACAACATCTTTTTCATTTCTCTCATATTGAATACAATTTAATCTATTAACAATTTCCAGTGAATTACATTACAAGTAATAGTGTATGGCATTCTCATAAAAATAAAAGTTATAAATAAGCACCTGCATTTAAAACATAGGGACATAAATCTCTCTTTTTTACAGAAGATGGAAAACTTTGTTCCAAGTTTTATAGTTATACTTGTTTTTGCTATGAACAATCTTTTAGGCTAAATAACAGTTTGAAATTAATGTAAATTTTATAAAAATATCAACAGACAATAAACTCAAAGTCCTGCGTATTAATATCATATAATTATTTAGCACAAATTATATGATATTAATACTTTGAGATATTAAATTTATGTTGTAATGTTTTACAGAGCTATTGATAGGTAAATAAGTATGGAAATAATATCGTTAAACAATATTTTATGCAATATAGAAGTAAAAAAGAATTTGCTTTAACATAATCAGTAAAGTTATAGGAAGAAACGCTTGAACTCAAGCTTATGTAGCCGAAGAACTAAGTGTTGACCAACCAAAGATATCACAAATTAAAAATGGCAAAACAGATAGAGACTGTTAAGCATTCTTAAAAAATTCGAACATGAAATAACAATTACAATAACAGAGAATCAAGCAGTAAGACCTGGACTGAACACGAAGCTAGACTTTAAAGGGATACGCAGTTGACGTTTTGTTTTTTATGGTAAAATGTGAACCTTATTTAAGTAATATTTTGTGGTTGAATCTATTATAGAAAAATGTATAGGACAGGTGAGCAACCGCTTTAAGTCAACTCTATTAGCAAGTCACAGGGCACATGATTTAAATACAGGATTAAGCAGTCCAGTTCAAGCAGCTGAGTTCAAAGATCAAAAAAATACCATTATTTCTTTATACAAAATAGCAGAAAGACACATGGATATTCATGAGCTATTTAACCTTTTGGTAAGCGATACAAAGAATATTCTGAAAGAAAATACAAGTAACACAAGTTAGAAAAGCTGCTAAGTTCCTCTGATAACAAATTTAACGCAAGTTCTGGTGCAGATCAAGAAAGTAATAATATCCAAGACAACGAAGTAAAAAATAAAATAGATGATCAAAATGACAAAAAAATAGAAGACGAAGAGCAAATCGAGTAGAGGGTTACTGAAGTTGTGTAATTTCTAAATGATTCATGTTACGTTTATGTACTACTGTTTTGTATTGTTGCAATGTTATGCCATACAGTATTCAGTTTGAGTGATGTTTATGATAAGGTGCTAGCGTTTAATAATTTTTCAGCAGCACAAGTAGTTCTACTTATACCAGCAGCACTGATTATTTTAAACAGTTTCTTTTTGCTTGATATAACTCTATTGTACGCTGGCATTAGCTTTATGTTAACCATAGCATTAATGAAATTAGTGTTGCTTCGATAGTTTGTAGTAATTATCTCAACTAATTAGATTCCCCGGTTTTTACCTAGATTACACGCAGCAGGCATTACAGATTCTAGCATCGCAATTTTATTGTTAATTGGCTCAGCAAAATGAATTTTCAACTAACACTGTTAAAATCATATTATTGATTCTTATAAAAAGGGTTAACAGATATATTCTAGCGCTTACTACAAAAATAAGGGAGAAATTATTAAAGAAGATTAAGATGTTAGAAATACTAAATATAACATTACTCTTGCTCTTACTTATGTTACAGTTTTTACAGTCCTTTCAAAACACTTAGTTGTGAGTGGTGTTTTAATGTGTGCATTTAGCTCACTTATTGCACTTATGTACTTAGTCATGAACGCACCTGATATTGCAGTTACTGAAACTTCAGTTGCTGCGGGATTCAGTACAGTTTTTACGTTTGCCGCACTTTCTCTGATAAAGAACCATAAAATAAATCTATCTCACAGCCCTAATACAGCTAAACATGACATACAAACATGTTTAGCTGTATGTTTATCATACTTTGTGACTCAACTGCCAGATTTCTGCAGCCATGACGCTTCAATCCACCTGCATGTTGCTCCTTATTATGCAGGAAATACTGAAAAAATTGCTGGTGTTCCTAACATAGTAACGGTTATTTTAGCAAGCTTCCGTGGTTATGATACATGTGAGAAGCTATAATAGTTTTACCGCAGCACTCTGTATGATACTGACACTAAAAGAAGAAAAAGAATAAAAATGATTAAAGATCCTGCATTAAATACAGTAATATTTTGATGATACTCTTTATTGTTCTATTTGCTTTACACATACGATTTCACGGTGACTATACTCCAGGTGGAAAGTTTCGAGCAGAAATAATTATCGCTTCTGGAATAACACTGTATTCAATGGTATTTGATAGATACCCTATTGTGTGATTAAATTCACCAACATATAGGCATTTTAATTTATGAAGGGTTAATATTTATTGAGGCTGTGCTTGTGGAAGGGATGCTGCTTGTTTTATCTCTTTCGCCTTGTTTACTTCTTTATGTTCTGGTTTCTTCATAATCAATAGTAATATAGAAGTTGGTTACAACCCTAAGGTAGTCATACTTATGTTGGTGTATATTAACAAGTAGTTTTATGTAATGTTGTTTATTATAATAATTAAATCTAAATTACCCTTTCATATATATATAGTCCAACGAAAGTATCGAAAAACTTTGTTTATTCTTGGTTTCGAAATTGCTGCAAAAAGCGATGTTTGAATTAAGGAATGTTGAGAATTATTTCAGTAATTTTATCTTATAGCTGGGAACTTTGGGAGCTGGAAATCATTATGGCGAAGTACAAGTTGTTGAAGAAATATATGATGAATATGCAGCTAGTAGAATGGGCATCGATAGATTAGGTAAGTTGTTATTCTTCTCTATATTTATTAGTTATTAGTAAACGAAGAAAAAATGAACTGAAGGATTTGCGAATTCAACGGATACATATTGAGCACAACAATATCAATTTGAAACTTAATTATTATTGCTGTTTATATCATGTTGTGGTATGTATTGAGTCGTAAATTCTGGAACAGTCATTTTTATAAAGTTACAATCTAGGTCAAGTTTGTGTAATGATTCATTGTGGTAGCCGCGGTTTGGGACATCAAGTTGCTACAGATTCACTAGTGGCTATGGAAAAAGCTATGAAAAGAGACAATATAATTGTCAATGACCGTCAACTAGCTTGTGCAAGAATCAATTCCATGGAAGGTAGAATTCTTTTTGAATGAATTTGTCATTTGTATTCTTTATAAGTTTTATTGTCAAATAAATTTTTACTCTTTTCTGTTTCTCTACTTTTTAGGCCAAGATTATCTGAAGGGTATGGCGGCGGCTGCGAATTTTGCATGGGTGAATCGATCTTGCATGACTTTTTGTGCGAGACAAGTAATCTTTTCTGTTTGAAAATTTTTATTCTTTTTCAAGATATTTAAACAGCTTTAGTTTGATTTAGTAACAATAAAAATGTATACCGAAGAAAAAATTAATGAAACGTTGCAAGATTTCATTGCAGGCTTTTGCAGAAGTATTTAACACGTCACCAGATGATCTCGATATGCATGTTATATATGATGTTAGTCATAATATTGCTAAAATAGAGGAGCATCTGTTGGACGGAAAACCAAAACAACTATGCGTGCATAGGAAAGGTTCAACACGTGCTTTCCCTCCACATCATCCTCTTATTCCTGTGGATTATCAGCTTACAGGTCTTTTTTCTTCATTCTATTTTGGTGATTTTATATTGAAAATAACAAAAAGTGTTCAACAATACAGAGTGAACAATTTGTTTGAGGTAGGCTAAAAAAAATGGCTGTTTTTTTTTTTTTTTTTTCGATCGAAATCGTATAATTTTACTCTTAATTGTTGAATTTCAATTGCATCTATTGGAGCTTCAAACTTTTTTTATACCTCTGAACAAACAAATTTGATTAGGAATTCGAATACTTATTTTGATATGCAGGATTTTAAATATTCGCGAACAATCTCAGTTCGAAAATTAATTCTATGAAGTTTATTAAAGGGAAAGTTTCTCACAGTTTACAACTGATTTATCAAGTATTTCCAGTAAATTTAAACTAACAGTTTTATAGAAGCAACCATTGTTCTTTTACTCAAAAATTCACTTTTTTTAAGGACAACCAGTACTAATTGGTGGTACAATGGGTACCTGCAGTTATGTTTTGACAGGCACACAACAAGGGATGAATGAAACATTTGCTACTACTTGTCATGGAGCGGTAATCTTTCCTTCCTTGAAAATAAAAATAAAGTAGGATGTTGCAATTTTGACGCAAATATAGATAAATAATACATTTTTTTTTTTATTTTTTGATGTAGCATAGTAAATGTACACAAAGTTGGCACATATTTAATATTTCTTTAAACGAAACTTGTCAAAATCCTATTTTATTTATTTATCCATTGAAGAATTTTGAAGTTCTGATAATGATTACAGGGTAGAGCTTTGTCACGTGCTAAATCGAGACGAAACATAGACTTCCAAGAAGTTTTGAACCAGATGCAAACACTAGGCATATCAATTCGTGTAGCTTCTCCAAAACTAGTTATGGAAGAGGTAAATTTACAATGATGAGATGAATAAAAAAATTTTTTGAGTAGCAATATAGATTAGAGTGAAGGAATAATACAAGACGATTACAATCAGTTGATTTTAATTAATATTATTCCATCATTTACTGCAAATTTTCTGGTATTGGTGCCTTTGCAGGCCAGCTATAATCATATGCTAGCACTTCGAAATTTGCGATTCTACTGTCTAATTGTTCCGTTTAATTGATCCGCTGATTAGATATTAATCATATATTAAATTTGAGAAATCCTTATAAAATCAACTGGGCATAAGAAGAAATTTGCGTAAAATAAAAGAGGCATCCATATGGGTTGAATTCCATTGTATTTCGCTGATAACAAAAAAAATAAAAGAATATGCTACAATAAAAGAATATGTTTCCATAAAACTTGACAATTTCAGGCACCGGAATCATATAAAAGTGTAACGGATGTAGTAAATACTTGTCATGAAGCTGGAATCAGCAAGAAAACCGTCAAATTACGCCCGATTGCTGTGATTAAAGGATAGGAAAACCATGATTTCTTCTGATATTGCTGGTATGGTACCTTCCACTCTGCAGTTATGACTTTCAGTCTTGCTTTTTGTTCTACTAATTGTTTTTACGAGTTGAAATAAACTATTTATGCGAAATTGTGGTTATTAATAATGGAATGTTGCTTATTGCTTTGTATGCTCGAATTTCACCTAAATCGCTTGTCAAAGAATATACCTGTAGCTGACAGTTTTCGTTCGAGTAGCATTTTTGGAATAAAGGGTTAAATAAGGCAATTAAGATAATTTTATACAGTTCTGGTAGCCTAATGGAATTTTTTTATTATTTTTTGTTTTTAATGTTAATGTATAGCATTTGATTTTGTTGCTATTGTAAACCATTATGTTTTGAGATTCCTTGATAATCAAAGCTTTTTAATTTATCGGTTTATATCCACCCAGTTTTTAGTTTGGAGTTTTTTTTCCTTCCCTTGAATGGGAGTAGGATAACGGAAAAAGAGAAAGTTTTCTAATGATGAGAATTTCTCACCTAAGATCTTAGTTCGTCTGGAGGGATAAATATAGGAAGTACTGGAAATAAGTTTTCTGTGAAATAATGTTCACTTTATTTGCACAATAATAAACAGTTAAGGGAACATACTAGTGGCTTAATGGCTAATAAGTACTATCTAACGCGTCTTTTGAAGTACGGAAATGTGAGATTTCAAAATGCGTTATATTGAAAGGCGAAATCGCAGAATACATCGTATCTCTCGAGATCTAGTCATTGCGTCGCATTGCGGTCTTTATATTTGAAGTGATAGCCTCTGATAGTCTAACATTCTCAAAAGGGCAGGGAACTTCAGTCCTAATGAACGGGGAGAGAGGAGACCGATCAGGCCGATGAGAATAAACAGTACTATTTCCTCCAGAGTTAAGATTCTTGCACTTTCATAGAAGCCAGTTTGCCAGTGCGTTGCTGCGTTATCTTGCATTTGCATATCTGCGTGCATCTCGCTTGCATCTTACCGTAGTGTTGTTTACGGGAAATCGTGCAGTAGTGGGTGAATAGATGGGTGCAAGTAGTACAATGTGACACTACAGGGGAAACATAGATAATAGATGGATGACAAGAATGCTACCATAAAAAAGTGCAAGTATTAGAGAGAGAGAAGAGAGAGAGCACTTACCTACTTACGTAACTACCTGGAATTGAATTATCTGAAGAATGATGCAGCAGTGCACATTTAGCTCTCCACCGCTGCTCCTTTCGGGAGAACTCCTTCGGTATTTCCCGAAAGTACTTGACAAAAGTCTTAAAATCCATCCTCATATGTCTTCTGGACCTTTTCCTTTTGAATCTTTGCTGTTAAATCATGTCTGTGTATGTGTTAAATCGTGTTTGTGATATACCTACCTAATTCGTTCATAATGCTTTAGGTCCACTTTGTATAATTGTTCGCGTTAGGAAGATCTCCGTTTATCTGTTACCTACTTGTTTTTAAGGTATGATAAAATCATCAGTGAGGTTGTAGCATACAATGAGTAAGGTCAAAGTGCAATTAGGTAATTCAGGAAATGGATGCTTTGAAATTGGTTAGTAGCTGTAATTTTCATGATCCTTCTGCTAGTTAGGAGGTGCAATGATTTCGTTATTGTTAAACATATGAAGTTGAAAGCTTGTTTTTCTCAGTGTCGCTCTAAATAAAAGAATTGCCCATCAGCAATTTGTTTAATTTCATATCATAAAATCAGTTTGAAATTTCTAGATAATCAACTCTGATTACAATAATACTGTTTTTTTTTTTTTTTTTTTTTTAGTGGGGGAGGGGAAGGAGGATTGAAAATTCAGAATTAAAATTGTATTTAAAATGCATAATGCAAGCGTTTGTCGTAATTCATTAAGTTTGTGCAACCTTCATGTATAATGTTAGGAATCGCGTTATCTTTGAATACGATTTTCTGCGAAATATTATCCTTTATAGAGTGGAAGCGGTGACGAGTGGAATTATATTCGGAAATTGAATGATGTTATTATGAATAGACGCGATGAAGATGGTAATCAAGAAAACAACGGACAAATTCCGGTATCTTTAGCGGCATGGGATCTCAGCACGGCTTCCACTCCTACCACAGTTTTATCTGCATTATCGCTTCAGGTTGTCTTTTTCTCTTTCACTGCTTCTTTCAGTTGCAACGATTCGAGCCTTAATACGTTGTACTTTTAATGCTACTGAGATACATTTCGTGCTAAACGTATACTCTTAATATATTTCTAAAACTGTTCATTCTTTTCTACAGGTCTTGATTTCCATCATTATTTTCCCATCCATACGTTGTCAAAGACTGTTATGAACATATTCGTACGTTTTTTGAGATTTCGAATATAAAGATTATAATTGTCTTTATTACGCAGCATTTTCCAGAAACTCCCATTAAAATTTTTTGGAATATAAATTTTATTCTAATTATGCTTAGTTTTCTTATTGCAGTTTCTTTCAACACCCAATGCAATAATGGATGAGCCAAAAGAAAGCGATCACTGTTATGTCTGCAATAAAATCCAACCATATTCTGCTCTCGTTATGCTGCCATGTAAACACG
The DNA here is from genome assembly GCA_002249935.1 of Onchocerca flexuosa. Taxonomy (NCBI): domain Eukaryota; kingdom Metazoa; phylum Nematoda; class Chromadorea; order Rhabditida; family Onchocercidae; genus Onchocerca; species Onchocerca flexuosa. The sequence goes on along the minus strand of KZ269977.1, from coordinate 2,837,551 downwards.
GGTGTGACAAATTCTTTAATAATAGTTTATAAGTTTATTTGAATATTTATGATCTTTCCTTTATCGAGAGTAGCGGAATCGTTTATTTATTTATTAGACGTTAACAACTTTTTTTGTTCCAATTTTAGTTTGTAGATATCCGATATAATCATATACTTGAGCTAGCATATTCTCTAAGGCTGAACCTCGATGGTTCTATAATTGATGAAACAGAACACATAAACTGCAAACATGTAACAATTTCTTGCAAGTATATACCTAATGTTTTCCCAAATATTTCATCTTTTTACTTTTAGTTCAAACTTCTTATTTTAATTAAACCGTTGGATTGAATTTTCTGGAGAGGATGAGTATCCTGAAATTGGTAATCAATTTATGTCTGTCTTGTTTATCCCAACATGAGTTCGTCAAATTATTTAGATTCTTCTGAATTTTTCAGAAACAGTTGCTAAATATGTACATGGAATTTCAGATTCTGCTGTCAATGTGCTTCAATTATCAGTCAAACGCAATCGTGCCCGCTATGCTTAAATAATGCAGCAGTTAGGGGACTTCCATCTTCGTTGAGTAGCATCACCGCTAATCTTAGTCCGCTTTTTCCAGAAACTCCATCATCACATTCCTGCGATGTTACTGCCACAAATCTTTCGCTTGATTCTTCTTTTTCAATATGGGATCCTCTTTCACCGAAATCTCTTATCAAACAGGAATTACAACGCTCAGCGGTTTGTTATTGATTTGATTTGTTGAGATAGTTAAAGTGATCCAAAAATTGATTGAAGTTTTTTGATTGCATTAATAACGAGTATGAAGGAAAAGTTCTTGTAATTAAATATTGATTGAAATGTGTTTCTGCTATAAGTTCGATATTGAAATAAACTCAGAATTCAAATTAATTCTGATTCACTAAGATAAATGAAAATTCTGGTCTAGCGTAAAGATTTTTCTTGGTGCTTCTCATTGACTTTTTACATTGCTGAAACATACAGACTGAAGTTTATAAAATTAAGATTTGATTTGACATGTTCAAATTATTGATATGAATTTTAGAAATTCTTCAGCAACATATACAATTTTTAGGTGCAAACGTCTATTCATCAGCGCACTAAACTGTCGCATTCTTCACAACAATTATCAGACACCCCTATAACACATTCCCTGCCCGATTCATCTATATCTACTTTCCAAAGTGGTGCTGCGGCTGCTGCAGGATTATTTTCACTACCTCCCGAACCACTTACTACTACCTCAACAATAAACTGGCATACCGTCCCAAATGCTGAGATCCAGCAAACATTCAATATTAAATATCCCAAATGCACTATGTGCGCCGAGGGGAGCAATTTTATAAATTTTTGGATATTATTCTAGAAGTTATATTTGTGTGTACTATACCACTATCATCAGTTTTTGAATAGTCATTTATCAGCCTTATCAGTTCGGTATGATGAGAATATATATTCATTTGTGATATACTATTGCGTATTAGTACTCAAAATATGATTTATGAAAATATATCTATAAAAAATCTTTTTATAGAAAGTGCTGCATTTCAGGATAATGCAATAGCAACTGTACGTTGCATGCAATGTGACGAAACGTTATGTAGTGAATGTGTTGTTGCACATTATCGCATGCGAGTTACTCGTGAACACAAAGTGGTGCGTATTGAGGCTTCTAAAGACTTACCACTATCTCGAGTAATATTTGAAGTTATCGTGTAAAACTTTTCAATATACATACTTCTTACATCACAAACGAAAACCACATTTGAATCTCATTTTCTTGTTAAGTTGTAAATTTCTTTCTACATTTTTTGGCATGTCTTATTAATTTATGGAACAAGTTATTGTTGACTAAAAGTTTGAGAGTGGTAATATAACTCAATTTATTCTAATAAAAATATTCAATTTTAGCTGAATACGGCAAAAGAACCAGCTAAATTCGAAAATTTACTTGAAACAGAAATATGCAACACTCACGATTTATCGGTAATTTGTACTTGCGTAACATGTGGAAATGTACCAATTTGCAATGTATGCATTGCGGATCATTCGAAACACCGATTTGTACCGTATGGCGAGATAAGAACATCGCTACTAACGTTGATGGCAAGTTCAAGGCATGACCAAAAAAATCTGGAAGATGCGTTGGAAACTGTACGTCGAATGTTAGAAAGAGTTGATGCTTCCGTACAGGTTAAGGTTATTCGAAATATGAAGATTTAATAAGCTTAAACAGTAAGAAATATGAAGATTTAATAAGCTTAATGATTCAATTTAAATGTAAACTTTTAAATGTAAATATGTACAAAAACTTGTTTTGTGTCAGTAAATGTTTTACTCAACATAGTGCAATATCAAAAAAATAATTATAATTTTAATCTCCTGAATAGGAACAACTTTTCAGTCAACAATTCGTGAATTACGATCAGCGATACATTTGCACATCAGTGCGCTAGAAGAACGGAAGCGCGATTTGTTGCAACGCGTTGATACTATTCGTCAGACTAAGATCAGCATATTGAAAGCTCAGGGAGAACAACTTGGGCAACGTCATACAATTTTAACTGAAGCTCTAAAAGTAGAATTTTTGTTAGCTTTTGTATTCTTTTTATTTATTTATTTTTGGTTCTAGAAATTAAATTAAATTTTATTTCTAGTCTATGAAGCTAGTTAGACTATTCCTCACTTGTGTTCTATAATGTGCTTTTTTTGTACATATTGTTAGATGGCTAATGAAAAAGTAAAGCTATTTATAATTGCACTTTGTTATTTTTTAACAAAACTTACGCTTTTACTTACTGGCAAAAGTCAGCAAGTAATGAATTAATAGTCATTGTTTGAGATTATACTATATCAGTTATTTCATTGTTTCACAGGCAGCAGAAATTGCAATAACAGTCAATGAAGGAATGGAAATCCAGCAGCGCAATTCATTTGATGCACTGCTTAATATTTTGAGAGAATCATGTTTATATTTGGTACCAAATGAAACTGACTTGATCAAATTCATACCACCTGACAGTACTTTTATTTCAAAGTTCGATTTGCATATCTTTATTTTCATTTGAATTTATTTGGATGGATTATTATTGCCACATAAAAATTTGTCACTGTCGACAAGTTACGCATCGCAAAATTCTGTGACAAATTTTATGAGCATAAAATTTCAGTCATGGAATGACTTGACTGTTTTATTTATTTCAACTAATTTGCAGATTGCGTTCTCTGGGAGAACTGGAAAGTGGTGCTTGTGCACGAACAACGCACATTATAGGTGAAGGATATAATCGTGCCATTCGTGATCGATTATGTACCATTTTAGTGCAAACTCGTGATGCCTGCGGCGATGCTTGTACATCAACAAGCCACCAGGTGTCTGCTTCATTGGTTAGCCCCGAGGGTCGTATTCTGGATATACACATAGCGTAAGTTACGAATTCGTTTAAATCAATGTCTGTCGGAAAGTTGGTTTTAGGTCATAGAAAGAAGAACTTCGAAATGAAGTCAGCATTAAATTTCGATGTGCATCTGCTTCTTATGTTCTCGTCAAACCATATTACAGTGAACAGGATGGAGGTATTTACTCGTTGAGTTATTTTCCAACCGATGAAGGCCATCATTTTTTGGATATCAAAATTCGAGGTGTTTCCATTTGGTATGTTCAAATTTTTTTTTTAATTTATCTTATCTCATAAAAAGCATTCATTTTCAAGATATTAGAGATATTACCTTTCTTTATTGAGTTTAAGAAAACTATGTCATTTTTCATGCTCCAAATCAGATTCTTCTCTGTGATTACCAGAGCTATCTCTTCAATTCTAGTGGTTGTCCCACGGTAATCTATGCACGAGAAGGTCGAAATTATGGAACAATTGCTCGAACAGGACCACTGTTCTCGTTTGGCTCAGAAGGTAGCGCTGATGGACAGTTTTGTCGACCATGGGGAATTTGTTGCGACAATAAAGGACGCATTGTTGTAGCGGATAGGAGCAACAATCGTATACAGGTAGTGAAATTACAGCTTAATAGAACTATTTTGTATTGTTCCATGGATTTATATATATATATATATATTTGATTTGCGACTTACTTCAAGTAAAGGATTCACTTTTTCTTATGTGCAAATGTATATGAATTTCAGATTTTTGATAAAGAAGGTAACTTTTTGCATAAGTTTGGTTCTCCGGGAACTCGTCCAGGCCAATTCGATCGTCCAGCAGGCATCGCCGTTAACTCCATGGCTGGTTTTTTGAAATCTTGTTTAACGTGCTATCTTATGATTTTTTTTGGCCAGTTTAGATTTAACTCGTGTATTGGACATTTTCAAGAACACAGATTTGCATAGCAGCCATTATGTATTTTTCAATGTGATAATATTAGTTCTTTATTAATTGTTAATATTATGTTCATTACTGCTTACTTTTACTAAAGATGGAAATTTGCTGTACGATAAATGACTTAATCTTAATAAATTTTCGAATTGCTAACGCATATGTCTAATTTGTTTTTAACTGCTTAACTTTTATAAATTTCAGAACGAAATAGTTGTGGCGGACAAGGATAATCATCGCGTGCAAGTGTTCAGTGAGCGTGGAGATTTTTTATTGAAATTTGGTGAACGTGGTCGAACTCCTGGTCTTTTTAATTATCCATGGGGAGTCGCAGTAAATTCATTCAATCAAATTGCAGTTTCGGACACTAGAAATCATCGTGTGCAGGTCAGTTTCCAAAATTGTCAATTTTTATATTGCATATTATTGTCTATCTATGTGCAATATTACAGATGTTTTCGCCACAGGGACATTTCATTCGTAAATTTGGCTTTGACAATTCACTCTATAACTACAAGAACCTGGATTCACCTCGTGGTGTTTGCTACTTACAGGATGGCCAACTGATTATTACGTATGTTTAGTCAGCGCATATCTACAGAAATCCATCTTTGATAACTGAGCTAGCGATGCAAAAAATATTTTGGAGATGGTCAACTTGTTTAAATTTCTTTGGAGGATTTATAATTAGTTTTGGTTAGGTTGAGCTACTGGATAATCATAATTTTGAATAGTATAATATGAGCATTCTTTTTTAGTTTTTATTAATGGTTTTTTCGTTTCTGTTGTTTAAAATTTTTAGTTTTGACAATTTATTTATGGTGAATTTTAGTGATTTCAATAATCATCGCCTGGTAGTGATGTCATCTCGTGGTACAGTTGATATGAAAATGTATGGAAGTGAAGGTGATAGTGAAGGTTCATTTTGTCGCCCCCAAGGAATAACAACTGATAATGAAGGACATATTCTGATCTGCGACTCACGTAATAATCGAATTCAGGTAGATTTTCGTAATCTGCTTTGAAAAAACGAGTTTATGGATTCTCAAATCATTCCTCATGCTTTTAGGTGTTAAGCTTGGATGGAATGCAGTGGGTTGCATCATTTGGTGGTGCAGTACCAGTATTGCCATCAATAGCTGGAGTGAATAACACTGTTAGTGAAGCAGCTGTAGAAAATGTTATAACACCATTAGGCAATATGTCAGCAACACATACTACTGTAAAAACATCTTCACCTCCTCAATTGTCCACATCTACAAATGCGCCGAAACATTCAGCTCTTGATCGTCCTACCGACTTGTGCGTTTCTCCCGATGGCTTAATTTATGTTGTAGATTTTGGTAGCAGCTGTATTCGTGTCTATTAGACAAGCTTCCAGTCATTCTAAATTGAGTCTGTTTTTTGTTCATTGGCTCAAGATTTTCGGAATTTGAAGGACTTCGGAATTCTTCATACTTTCTAAAATTTATCAGATGCATTGAATTTAGTTATATAATTTCATTCTACATGTTTGTCTTTGATTGCGGAATTTCTAGAAATATTTTCTCCCTCTCAATTTTTCGAACATTTGGAATTTTTTTTTAATTATTAAAAAAATCTGTGGATACGGTCGCTATAAATACGCGTATTTTATTGTATACAAACGTGTGTGTTCTCTTTATTTTCTTTCTGTTCTTTATTTGTTGTTTGTTTTTTCTAAATTTTCACTTCTACCTCCGGTTTTTCTTTCTCTGTTGAAATAAGTTGTCAAATTGGTATTTTGTGATTTGTTTTTAAATCTAAATCTAAACCATTGCTTTTTTTAGAGTGTTCCTTTATTCAAATTATTAACTCCTAGGAACATTTGGAAAAATTGCAACTGGATGTATGATTCGTTCAGGTGATTCTTCTCAAATTGGTAGTTGAAACGATTATTTCGACCGAGCACAGAATTTATTAATCAATAAGGGGTGAGTAATTCCTATTAGCCATTTCAGAATCCACTTCCTTCCATGATGCAACGCTACACTGATAAAAAATTGAACGCTTCTTTGATGAACCGAGTGCGTTTTGAATAGATATTTTTTAAAAAGAAGAAAAAAAAAAAGAATTTCTTTGAATTTGCATTATTCGTCCTAAGACTACTTCGAACTAAAGACAGTTGCAATTTTTCGGTTGTTTACTAAATATAGTAATGCACTTGCGTTAGAAAAACTTCTCTCCTCTGTTTTGGAAAACAGCACTCAAGAATATGAATGCATTCCCCACTTAATCCTAATAGTCTTGTAAGATTATTACATTTCAAATTATTTGATATGCGATCACTTTTTAAATGTGATGGTTTCCCTCTTGACTTCCGCTGATTTGTTAAACCGATACTAGTGTATATACTATCAAAGGCAAAAAGCATTTGAGAGAAATGTGAAGTCAGCGTGAAGAGAAGTTGCAAGAGTTAAAGAGATGTTTCTGTCATAAGCGCATCTTAAATTGTTTAGCACTGATTCTTGCGAGTTCCCTCAATCTCTGTTCCAAATTAGATAGCTATATGAATTTGTTCGGGTTAGTCTGTAGCATAGACTCGAAATCTGTGTATGCGTGTGTATGTGTGCGCATATGCGTTGCGTGTGTTTACCTCATTTTTGGATTATTCATGTAAGATTTCTTCTCGTCCTCCTCAACTCATATACTCAATGTATTGTAGTCTGCCCTACCTCGTATAATTGATCACATAGCAAAAAATGGTTTTTTTTTTTTTTTTTTTCTTTATATATGCGATTTCCATGCCCTTCATATATAGTTTAGTGTTGTGTGTATGTAGTTTGTTGACGATTCGAAGCTTTTAGATGTTCTTCAATTAGTAGGGATTGAAATTTGTTGAATTTGAGTTACGCAGATACTGTGGACTTCCGATACTTTGCTTTTATGGTAAAAAATAAGTATGTAAGGAAGATGGAAGACCCTTTTTTGCCTTGTTCATTTAAGTCTAGCTTACAGAACAAAATAGTTTTTTTTCTTCTTATCCAGGTGAATTGATATGGATTTGGTTAGCATATATTGATAGGAATTTGTTCCTTTTGCCGAATTTAAATGATCAAATAATTTGGTTACCACTCTTATCAGTATGGTTATCATCATTAATAAGCCTTCAGTTGAGATCCTACTGCTGTCTATATGTGGCCATCTGTTTATCTTTCCGCTTCTTCTTTCTCTCCGTTGCCTTTCCCTCGATTTTATTGTTATTTTTGCTGTATAAATCTTCATTTCAAATTACATAACTAAAGTAGTTGGTAATAGGTTTTCCTATTATTTACGGAAGATTTTAAAAGTATTTGCGAGTTCTACCTTTATTCGTTATTCGTTGATTAAATAGTTCGCTTTCTTTGTTTATTCGTTTTGCAAATTTTTTTTCTTAAAATCATATTTTGTTCGAAAATTTAAATGTTGGAATCTTTCAAACTCTTTGGTCATGTCTTTGTCATCTTATTATTATCGTGATTAGCGGTCAAAAAATGCCACCAGGATATCGCTGATATGAACTATATCTCTTCATTTCTGAAATGTTACGTTAAATAATTCGTTATTTCTTTTTTGTTGCGAAATTACTTCTTTTTTTCTTTTTTTTTTTTTTGTTCAGCTTATATATTTATTGCACTTTTTAATCATGTTGACGGCCTTGCTGTTAACTGTTGCATTTTCCTTTTCATATTTCAATAGGAATGATCTTATTTTGTGAAGAGCTTTTACCGCATGAGTTTGTTTTACGTTTGAAAAATCTTTTTTAAACAATGATATTGAAATGAGTTTAACGCATTGGAATTATCTTCGTTTGTTTTTGTGCAGGTTTTGATTGATTTGATAAGACTGGCATTATTCAATTTATGAATCGCCTCTGGAGTTCTTTATAAATTTCAAGAGTCAATGTTTAATTAGAATATTAATTTATGAGGTGTCTGGTAATTTATGATTTCTTTTAGATCAACTTCTATACCTTTGATTTTATATATATATATATATATATATATATATATATATATATATATATGTATATATACATATCAGGAATTCATTACTTCGGTATCCTTAGTTATCCATTTATTATTTCAGTTACCTTGAAATTGCTTTTTGTTTCTGATAACGAAGTCATGTAAAGAGCTCTTCACGTAGAGAATTTACAATATCAGTTGAGGAAATGTTTAAGCGTTTCCATATTTTTATTGCTTCATCACTTAACTTTCTGCAAAATTATATGCTTTCATTTTGACCTATAATGACTTTGGATCACATCATCTGTTGTTCATCACTCATATTATATTTTAGGGCGGGTAAAATTCATAAATGCTGAGATGACTAAATTCATTTGCTTTTACTGTCATTCGGATTTATGTAAATTGTTGCACGGGTTATTTCCAGTCTGTTCGTTCGATTGAATTCAGATAATTCCAAGAAAGCAAACAAAGCTTTCATATTTTAGTTAAAAGTGCTGACGCTGATTTTGGATTGATTACGTCGTGTTTAGTCACAATATTCGGTCGAGGTTTTATTGTGTTTTTGTGTTCTATAATCGATTGGTAGGTGGGATTTGAAATTTTTACACCAGGATTGAGAAGGGAAATAAATAGAATAATAAGAAAAAGAAAGAAAAAAAACGTTACATTTTAATGCCTGAAATGAATGGAAAAAAGTCCTGATTCCACGTTTGTTATGGGAAGGAGTTACAGTTAGACGAGTATTTTCACAGTTTAAAAATAAAATCATCTGAGATTTTTAGAATCCCCATCTGATGCTCGATTTACAGGGCACTATTTCCTTGTAAAATATAAAAATTATGAAGTTTTTCGAATTTATATTATTAATATTTCCCTTTGAGTCTTTTTCTTACTACAGAAAAAAAGAAAAACTTTCATTGGACAATTATTAGCCTGCCGAGTTAGGCTTCGCTTATTTTTCCGATATCTTCGTACCCGTAAATTTTACACCATTATGTTCAAAAAAGCCGTACTTTTCCTGTATTTGTAACTATTATGTTTCAATTGGCAGGACGACAAGAGCATGTCAATGAATTGTTTTTTACACTTACATTTTTCTCCAAAAAACTGTTTAAAATATCCTTCATCACTGTTTTAAATATATCTACCGATATACTTTATGTTCGTTCCGGTATACAGTAATATAATATTGGTGAATAGAATGCTATTGATTGATTTCATACAAAAAGGATTTTAAGGATTTTTAATTTTCATTTCTTTATTTTTGTCGTTCTAAAACCAATTTTTGATGATGCCATAGTTTTATTTTATTTCGAAATGTTACTGTGACAATTAGTTGACATGCTGCTTTGTTGTTACATGGCTTTTATTAGTCGATCAGCGAAATATTTTTTGCAGTTCTGCAAAAGAACGTTAAATTTATTGCTTCAGAACGATTGTCATTTAAATTGTTCATACATACAGGTCCTGGAATATTAGCAAATTATCCCGATATTATTATTTCTTGGTACTTTTCTACTACATAATTCGGTAATTCTGAATGAAAAGAACGAGGTCACTGATGTTTTCTATAGTTGTAGTATGTTTTCATCAGATAAGGAAGCATCGTCACCGAGATTGTCTATTTTTTGTCTATTTTTTTGAGGTATAAGAGTCACTACTACAAGATCAAGTTGGGCTTAATGTTCTTGAATTATTTCTTGGTTTACCATTAGTTGCAAAAATCGAAGTGCATAAGGCATTGAAACGAAGTATTTGTCAAATTTCAGAAGTTTACAATACACGCTGAAGAAAACGTGATAATTCCATTATTTACACTATTTATTGGCAGATATTCCTCCATATTTCATAGGGCATAATTACTCTACAACGAAAACTGGAATTCTTCGGTGTAGATGCATTCTTAATTTTCGGAATCAATTTTGACAAATGGTTTTTATTTTTCTTTTCCGGTCAAATCTGCATGAATTATCAATTTGCTGGCGTATGTTTATGTTATTGTTACATTTTCTGCCTCAAAAAGGAAATTGTTTATCTACCATCAACTATGAGTTACTTCAATCAAGTTAAAGAGCCTCTGCATTTTGTTCCCTGTAAATTCTCCGTTGATTGTTTTCTTTTTTTTTTCCTTGCTTTTTGCTAACTAAGTTTATTTGGCAAATAAAAATTTTTGATGTTGTTTAGATGTTAAATAATCCCTTATATTTTTTCTAACACATATGTCGGAATTTAAATGGCCATGTGAATTCTGCGGATTGCTAATCTTTCTGTTGGTTGCTGGGTGATATTAAAAGAGATCATGATAATCTACAGTATATATCATTGCATCCGACAATATTAAATACATAAAATTTCTGAACTAAGAGCTTTATTCGGGAAGAAATTTGATATCTGACATGAACCTTCAAACTTTCAATCGACTTGTTAAAAAAAGTTCCGAAATCGCGATAGTTATGAATAAATCTTCATGCTGTATCAATTTAGCAGCCATTTAATCATTTAGGGTTAATTTCATATTTCTAGATTTTAAATTAATGTTGAATTCCTTTCGAAGAAAGATTTCTTGATGATCGTTTGTTCGTCAAATGAAAAGGGCTAAGATGATAATTCTTTGTTCTTCGGAGTTGCTTCAAGGATATTCTAGTATTAAAGTGAAATCTTACAGATCCGAAATTGCTTATTGGACCCTTTTGTAAGTTCTCTTGCAACAGTATCAAGAATATGTGAACTGATGACGTTGTCTTTTAAAGTATCCAATGGATCGATTATAATTATTGAGCGGAGATATCCGAAAGAAAAAGAAATGTTTAAGAGAAGGGCAATAAATGATTAAAACGTGCTAATTTTGAAATTAAAAATTAAAGCTGAAATTAAATGAAAGGCAAAAGGTTACCTTTTCAACAATAGTGATGGTCAACGGACAAGATGTCAAAGTGTGTGGTAAGAGGTTGGCGCTGGTAGCTGAACCAGATACGATCTATTTCATTATCGATGAGGATCTCAACGAGAATGAAACATAAGTAGAGAATTTTCCTTATCTTTACGTTGATCGCTTCATCAATCGATCGGTCACTCAGGGCCAATTATGGCAGTAAACGAAGGAATGAATGCTCTCCAACTGATCTCTCTAGTCTAATTTATGGATGGAATCATGGCACTTATCTCTGTATATTCATCTAATAACAGCCGGGTTTACCTACCACATCCGGAAGATAAAAGGATACTGAATTTGCACGTGTTTATTGTAATAATAGGATGAGATCTTACAGCAGTAGAAGCGGAAAGGTGAACATACAGTATATTAAACCATACTACTTGACTAATGTCAAGTTCCTTATCCGCGATAAGGCGGAAAAAAAATGAAGCACTTCTTAAGTCTCACTAATTTGTTTGTTGTCTTCCTGGAATGAACAAGTAAAAACGGAAAGTTCAAAGTAAGACATATTACATTAAGAGAAAGATGACTATATTGCATCATTTTGCGAGAATTTTGAATTTTACAAGTTTATTGCGAAATTATTCCTTTTAAATAATATTTAGACCATTTCATTTTGAAGTATTCTTGTTTATGTCATTGTTGCTGAAGTTTGGGAATTTGTGGATTTTTAGATTTTGCCATCGTCCATTTCATTACGACTCTGGTTGCTGCTAATCATTTGTACATGATATATCTGCTTCGGTCAGGTCAGGTTTTTGATTTAAATTTCAATTCTGTTCGTGTTGTGTTCCACTTTCCTAATTTGATTTCGATTTTTTTTAAATTCTTTTTTGTTTTTAATTTAACTTTGTTTATTCATGTATGAAAGAAATAGCTAAACGAAAATTTCGATTCCTCGATGAAATGATTTTAATTTCTACATGATTGTTTTATTTAGAGCAGCAATGATTGTAACAGTACTAACAGAAGTAACGATAGTGGTTTGTAACGGTAATAGATGACAATAAAAGAGATACGTTCGGGGTCATCTACTCAGTTTGTTTACTGATATGTACTGCTAGGATGACTCCCTTGCTGATTAGGTCATCACCATGAATTTACAACGCTTTGGTTCATTTGATGATCGAGAGGAGTGAAAGAAATGCTGACAGTTCGAAAGAAAATGACACTGTGTGCCGGTAACTGTAACGGCTGCAATAACAACTTCGAGAATAGTTTAAAGTGAAATTGTGATAGGGAGAAAGAAATTCAATTCTATTATTAAGTTCCCGAATCTGATATATCTATCTTATCCATTAATTCGAGTAGATAAAAAGGATTTCTGTTTCTTTATCCTTAATTGCATTGGAGAAGAAAGTCAACTCACAAGGAAAATAAGGATAAGCCAGAATACACTTTCAATCATTTCAGATGTTTTGCAGAGCAAAAAACAAGTATACTAGTTAGGCGAAAGTTGTTAATCAAAAAAAAGATCTAGAAATTATAAAAAATTCATTTCTTTCATAATCCATTCCGGCAATTTCAGAAAAACTTGACAAGACCTTCTTCGCATTTCATGAAGATGTAACGGAAATCGAAAGAAAAAAAGAAGAAATTGATGGATTACATTTTGCGCAAACCCACACATTACAAAAAATAGAGGAATGCAGACGGCGACTGTGAACGATTTTTACCTGTCAATTTCAGTCAATTGATTCAAGTGATTTACTGCAGATCTTGAGTTGTGCCATTCTCGAAGCGCTAACTTCGTTCAATCTTAATGGAGAAAAATGAGAAAGCAGAAAATATATGTAAAATATATTTTAAACGTATTGCAATAGCCTAAAGGCTGGTGATAAAAGAAGAAAACTGGTGACAAGATGTTGACAGATTGTGGCGAAATGTATATTTTTTAAGAAATTAAGAACTAGTTACTGTTGAAGAAGGAAGGACCTGATGATGATGATGGTGGTGCATGTGTATGGTGTGTAAAAAGAGAAGGAAGAAGAAGACACAGGAGAAGTACATTGGAAAACAAGTTGGTTTTTCATTTTGCGAAGTTATTTTGGCGATTGCTTTTAAATTCTTTAGAGCCTAATAAATCATAGAAATAATGGATGAAACAGATTTCCAGAGAAATTCCTTACAAAATATGCTAATAACCGTAAGATGATCAAAATTCATTTTAATTTTTAGAATTAAAAGTAATCTTGATGATGTCTGTTGTATTTGAATGTTCATTGTTTTTATGCTGCTATGCATTTTCAAGCATTATGATTTTATAAGAATGATTGCAATTGGATGCAATTAAAAAAAGCGAAATTTTATATTGAATTCTTTCAAGCCATTGAGTTGCTAACTTATGAAATAATAGTTTCTAATAAAACACAAGTTAGGTAATTGCATGATAACACTCTAATGATTTCTTTAAAATTTTTGATATATTTGAAAATTATGGAGATGTTTTTTTTTTTTCCAAAATATCTAATTACTGAATATATGATACGGTAAATTTATGCTATTTGATCCACTCTTAAAAAAATGAACATAAAATTACTGCTAATTTGTATAGGAAAGTGTATATACATGTTGTATGTGCCTCTTTACGTAATCATTATAAACTTTATAAATTCGTGATATTATTTCAGATGTTGTCCAAACCTGATAAATGATTTCCTGATCTTTCACTGAATTATTAATTTATAAAATGATGGTTTTCAATAAAATATAAGTTAAGGTAATTGTATGATAACATTCTAAAAATTTCTTCAAAGTTTTTGGTATAATTGAATCTAATTTTAAATAGTTTTATTGGCGTTCCACGACATCGATTTAGATGACACTTGATAGAAAATCGTATAGTTACAATGTGGGAGCGACAGAAGCTCCCATTCTCGATAAGTTTGTCTGTATTTGCAGATATCGTCAAGGTCATTTATGCGACAAAACATTTCGACTGAAGTAAATCACTGATAAGCTCGTTTTCTTCCTCTCTCCTTCTGTGTCCAATTTGCCATCTTCGGTCATTACACCAGTTCCTCTGTCCATTTGTCGATCTTTGTTCATCCACCCGTTATCTACCTGTCCTCTTGTGTCATCGTTAACAACAATTGATCACTGGTAACGTCATCTTGAGAATATAGTATGGTAGGGCGTGGCTGATGACGACCTTCAATTGGTTAATTGCTTCTTGAATATATCGTTGATGTGGGAGGGGAGCGGTTGTTTGGTGTATAGATGGTGCTGCTCCTGCTCCTGTATTGGTTCCGGTAGTTCTGTGTCCGTGTATCTACCTGTCCTGTCCTGTATCTTCAACCACAGGTGTACACATACTGCATCTCCATCTGACAAATACAGAAGTTGGACATTTGCTTCACTCATTATTCTATCTATTATTTTCATCATCATTATTATTTTTTTTTTCCGCTTTACAATATCGGGTGATGAAATTTTGGCGACAATTCTTTTTCATTCGTTTCATGCGTTATTAGTTCGTAATTGACGCTTAATTTATACTGATTCTCATCTTGCAATTCTTGTACAAATAAGATAGAGATCTCATATGGATTGATGTAAGATAATCGTTATCTTGAGGTTTCAAATTCTTATCACCGAACTTTTCTCCTTACAAAACAGATATTCGTTTCATTTACGATTATTAACTAAAGCAAGATTATTTCTGTAAGCAAAAATTCGAAGTAGCTTCTTCAGTTTTTCCATATAAAGTTATTGACCTGAAGTTTTGATTTTATTATAGCAGTAATTCATGATTCTGATTATTACTTCAAAGTCCTTTTAGATGTTTTTATTAATATCTCGAATGTAGAAAATTTGTGTTTAATTTTAAAGAGAGAAATAATAATTCTGATTATCACCTGCCTAAGTCAAGCAAAAGTTTATTTGTCAACATTGTCTGCAACAAATAACTGAGCTCAGTATTGCAACTTTACTTTGGTTATCTAGCTGTATGAGTAAGTTACTGGCTTCATAAAGCTAGGTTACCAAAGCTAAGCACAATACATCTATCCCTCGACTTCCTCTTCTCCGCTCTTTTCCCAAATTATAAAGTTTTTTCGAACATTCAAATAAAAACTGCTCTGAAGAGAACAGTGTTTTAAGAAACACATGTCTATGTCATTTGTCATTTATTAAGTTCAACCCTCTTAACATCATACTCAATCGAGAAAACAGGTTGTTTTTTTTTTCTTAGTAATTTTACCTCTTATTCAAATATAAATAATATATTGAATTTCCTGAAATTTTTTGTGCAAACTCTATAATAAAAATTCTTAATATCGAGCAGGTTTCTGCTAATATTGCCATGAATCAGTATTTCGTAAAATGTTTAAATTGATTAAAGTCCAATGCTTTCTCAATAATGTTTCTTCATTGTATTAGAAGAACTAAGAAAAAAGAAAAACGTTTTATTTTGAGATTCGTTTGCAATTTTTCCACGTGCTAATAAAGATTAATTAATCAAAATTGCTCATATTGCTGGGAATATTTGCCAATTTCTTTGCGTTTCTTTATAATGATATTTCAGGGCCACTCAATAAATTATTTCATCTACATAGTGGAAGTTTGCTTTATGAGCAATATTTGTATACCGTTGGTGATCAAACTACCTCAAATTTACTAAGCAAAGTTATCAAAAGTTTTTTTGAAAGTCTCCTTATAGAAATGCTTGCAAGGGTTTTTCTATTTTTCTATGATCAAAATCCTTCTTTTCAGGCATATTCCCATATGGAATAAAATGTGCAAAAAATCGATATAAACATTTATTTTGAGTAATCTGGATCAACCAACGACCAATCCATAATTTATGGATCAAAGCTCAGTCCAAGTTTGAATTCGTTAATTTAAGTCTGATCGCTTATATTATTATTATATTGTCCTTCTTCATCTCCCACTGACCAATTTCTTTGTTTTTATAAGCTGCAGATTAATAATAGCATCTCTTAGAATATCCAGGGATTTACAATTTTTCAAATTTTTTTGTCCTCTGATAATTCCTTTAATTTGAATAAGCGATTTTTTTTATATCTGGAAACTTTTTATTCAGTTAGAATGTAAAATTATAGGAGCAACTCCAAAATCCTTTTTTCCAATGTTTTTTCGGTTCCTTTTTTCTGTTTTTTTCCATACTTGACTCCTCTCTTGGTTTTTATTGTTATTTTTTATAATATTCCTTGACTTTTTGATTTTCTCTATTTTGCTTCTGAAAGTATAGCTACTAACTTGTCTTATCTGTTCTTAAAGATTATCTATGAACACTTGCATTCCATACATTTATTTTTTTGTCGTTTCTTGAAAAAGTTTTATTTCACTTTTCTGAAGTCACTACTTGAAGAGGCTTTGCGTATGATTCTATTTATGTGTAACTGGAATGAAACTCCACTTTTTCAGTGTTCTGCTTCATTTCTGATCCGAAATTGAAGAAAAGTGATTTTGGGTAAACTTCAAAGATCATTGTTCTGATCGTCAATATGATTCTTTTAATTGGATAATATATTTTCCAGTGATGCAAACGATTACTAAAATCTCCCTCAATAAAGGAATAAATTATTGAAAAGCAAACAGGTAACTGTATTCCCATTTTTATCCTTCCCTCCATTCCTGCCTCTTTCTTATCTCATTTACAGTAATAACATAGAGTTAATGCATTACAAAAACTTTTTTTGCTGTATTTAGAAAGGAGTTGTTTTTTCTTGCTCAACGACAAACTGTTTACTTTTATCAAAATACAGCAGAAAGAGAGACCTAATAGGCGAAGCATGTGGTGAGCAACTGAGATGAATTGATTAAGTTTTTATTCAAAACATTTTGCTGCATTTACTACGATGATAAACTTGTTTTCTGAATTGCTGAAGACCTAACCATCAAGTAACTTTCTGATTCTCAAATTTTTTTTCTTTTTTAAATGTCCCGCATGATATGACAATTTGAATGACAATTTTTCTTTCATATTTTAATTTATTGATTCGTTTTTTATTTCAAAATTTTTTTTTTTTGGTAAGTTTTTAAGACATTTTCTTTATTGCAATAAGCACTTATGCATATTTAGCTTACTTAACATATTCTGAAATATTGCTTCAAGTAGTTCAAACTTGATATCCAATCCTCCTTCATAGTAAAGCAATAACTAGTATAGTATGAATGATGTACGAAATCTTTGAAGGTATTTATTATCTTCAATTCAAACTTCGAAACTCATTTCAGTTTTCAGATTGAAATGGAAAAATTCGTTTAAGTAATATCTGTTAAGCGAAATTTCATGAAAAATTATTTTAATTTCAATATAGAAAATTTCATAATTCTTTAAGAAATGAATGTTTTATTCAGTGATGGATGGGATATCTTTCATCGTCCAATTATTTCTTTCTAAAATTCCTATTATCTCAGCTTCTTCGGTCACTCTTCTGTTTTTAATTGTGATAAAGTAATGAAAAAATTACACATAAATTCAATATACATTATACATTATTTTGGTACACTTAGTAAATCACTTATAACATTTCTTGTTATTACAAATTTATTGCAATTAAGATTCTTCAGGACTGAACTTTCTGGAACAGTTTCCACGATTTTTTCGTCATTCAGTTTCATCGATTTTATGACTTTCTCATGAGGGGCTGAATTGCAATGAAAACTTCTTTCCAGTCAATAGAAATTTTTTAATTGTTCAAATCTAAACTTCGAAATATCAAACCATGGAAAACTGAATCATTAATTTAACTGAACATTGTTTAGTTAAACTTTGTAGTCTTTAGGCAAAACATGTGAGTTAATTCAATACGTTGTAGATTTCCGCAGTCTTTTCAAATACTTGCGGGAATAATATGATGCATAAAAGGCTCAGAAAATTCGACGTTTAGGTAACTTGAATATTGTTTGTGTTTGTTTGGATTATTCAGCAGAGCCTGCACACCTCTCGTCTATCTTCATATTCTGCAAGTGTATTCATATTCAGTGAAGGATTTATGATTGATCAAGACATTCTAATGTGACAACTAGTCAATGTGACAACTAGTCATGATGGAGAATTGAAGGATTACATTGTCGAAACAACCAGTTTGAATTTCAGGCTTATTTTTTTTAATTCTTCATGTTTTCATGTCAAAGCAATTAAAATTGTTCCGGAATGTGAAGATATGAAGAGATTCTGGATTTAATAGTCTGGCAAAGTCTTCTTGTTCTTTATTCCAATAAAATTTGCACTTCCTCCGCAAGTATAAAATGATCGAATGAAAGTTTCGTTTTAGTAGTCATTTTCGAATTTGACGCTCCAAATCTCAGAATAAATGCTAAAGTTTACTGAATAAGCAAGTAATTAAAAATTGAGTTCGCCGTCTTCTGGGTTATCAATTTGATGCAGAAATTTAGATTTTGTTTTATAAGAGGAAATCAATGAAAAAAAAATATTGATGAATATTATTTTGTATATGGCATATTCCAGCAGAATCTCTCATAGAAAAGGAGCCAAAATCCCCGTCCTCACTTTGTGATCATTCTTGTCCTCGTTTTTCTTTGCTTCCCAAAAAATGCTAATTGTAAAAATTTTAAAGTGCTGGATGGTTATTTTCTTACTTGTTTTGATTAATTATTATTGTATCAAAACCCGTGGCACCATTCCTTTTTTTCAGGCAAGTAGTTCATTATCCAAACATTTCTTGTTTTACCAATGTTTATTGTGTATTTCTGCTATTTATAATTCTCAATAAAAGGTTCAGATAATTCAGTCTTATCAACCTAGCCAAGTAAAAACTGTCGTCGATGACACTCTACTGAATCATCAGCTCACAATACATTGGTCGAGTATCTTTCTTATGACTCTATTGGCTATAACTTCCAAACTTTCATTATTTCGCATCATTTAAACCGTTGATTATTAAAAAGCAAAAATTATAACGAAAATTTTGTCGACAGGATCCGCTGCTACTAAAGATTGCATGCAACGATATTCAGAGAATTTCAAGAATTGCCGCTGACCCTTTTTCACTTTTTTAGCCTTAACTATTTACGTAGAATACTCATGTGCTTCCTTAGTTCAATGGAACTCATCAAATCATGGATGCTGCGTTTTCCAGGCCAATAATTTAGTTTGTTTCAGAAAATGAATACAAAGAATAAAATAAAATGCTGTATGATGTACGATATTTCAAGGCATTTCAGCTAGCACTGGATCTTCGGCTATTTGAGATGAAAATCCCTCCAAATTCAATCTTCTTTGTGATAAAATAATCAGTGACTTTTATGAATGTTCTTACAGTCACTAGTGAGCAATGATTCTCTATCTCGCAAAGTAAAAAAGTTTCGATAAAGATTGAGGATTTTGCCGTTGATGCCAATTTATATTTTCTCCTTTCGAATTGGCCTATTAGTTAGTAACTCTCCAAGATTTGTTCAAATTAGATAAAAATATATCGTGAAATCGATGAAGCATACAGAAGTTATGCAATATCAAACAGTTGAGGAAAGAATCTCTGCAACGTTCAGATCTCTGGAACTGGAACGACTCTACGTTCGAGATGTAGAATGGATTCTGAAATCGATGAAGCATACAGAAGTTACGCAATACCAAAGATTAAAGAAAGGGACCTGCAGAACGTCCAAATTCTAGGTCCGAGATGCACAATGGATTCTGAATTTTCAATCCGCGTAATCTACATTGGCCGCTTTCTTAACATCAATTGTTCATATGTGATAACATGACTGAGCGACTGTTGCTTTGAAAATAGGAGAGGGGTGGGGAGAATAGCTTTTAGCAAGTGAGGTGATAAGGTGTTGTGTTTTCGCAATTCAGAGATATTGGGAAAAGCATGATCTATGTGTGATAAGGTAGCTGATAGCAAAGACAAGGAGTGTTGATAATCACATTGCTGTGACTCTTGTGTGTTGCAAATGGAAGATATGCTGACGATCATACAACAAGAACTTTTGCTAATTGAGATTGATTAACGAAAGAAGAAATCATCCCAATTTTGATTATCAACTGTTGTTTAATGAAGATTGTATAATCTGAGGTAATAATGATAATGGTTTGTATCATTTGTTAAGAACAGGTGACGGCATCCGCAATCTCTGATCTTGAATTTACTTGTTTATCTTTTCTGAAAAAGCGCAGTGATATAAATATCATTCGTTAGTATTAATTTGTGGTTTATTACAGATGAGTTTTTGGGATAATCTACAAAAGGATGATAATTCAAGATGGACGAAACTCTCGCTGGAACAATGAATTTGGATGACGGGAATAATGTCAAAGCAGAAACATCAAGTGCTCCACGATTGAATATGAACCATGGATTTATGAAAAGTATTGTGAGAAATCAGATTGACAGGTTTATTTTATTTCATTTCAAAAAGATGCAGCTTGAGAAGCTAACTCGTCGCAGTGCAGTCTGCAAGGCATTAATCAAAAGTGTTTAATTATGGACATGTGGCCTATTCTAAGCAATTCAAAAAATTCATTTAGGAATTAATATTGATAACATTCTTGAGTTATTCTTACAGTTGTATACAAATATATTTTCTTAGTATTTTTATATTTCATTTGCTTGTTTATTTTACTACCATTAGTTTATTACTCGAACACTTTATTTAGGGATGAATATGATAAATTGATATCAGAAAGAAGTGTCACAACATCGTATCGCCATCTAGGTGATTTCCGATTCTTTCTTTTTTTTATAGTCTTCAGTGATTTTTAAATGCTTTAGAATCAGTGTTTTATCTTTTCAATAAATCGGAAGCTTTATATGTAAAAAAAAGAGAGAGGGAGAAATAAAAGATGGAGTAGACTAAAACAGAAATATTCTAGCATCATCTGGAAAATTTTAAGAAAGTTTTCAGTTTGTCATTTTCAGAATGTATTGTTATTTTTCGCCGTTATTAGTCGTAATGATGAAGAATTACTTTGGAGTATTTTTATATTTTTATTTATCTCTGCATTTATTCATTTACTTGCTTATAGAGAAGCCTAGGAAAACATGTGACCCACTGGTATTATATATACCTCCTCATCTACGTAATATTAACGTGAAAACTACAAAGAATGAAAAAGTGAGAAAATATTTTGTTATTGTACTTAGATAGGCACAAGTTTTTTTTTTTTTTCATTTTTCTTTTAAAGTTGGATCAATTCGATGTGCTCATGAGTAACCTCAAGGTATAGAATTTAATGATAGTATATGCAACAGTTACAGAATTCTGAGAGAAAAGATGATAAAGAAAAATTGCGTAAAGAAATTAGACGACGTCTAATGGAACAGATGGCAAAAGAGGAGCATGAGACCGCAGAAACAATGGTTCCTAGTCCAACTTTAATGATTCAAAATCGAAATGAACCGCTTTTCAAGTTAAATATTCGCGGTCTGGACGGTAATTCAGTTGAGCAGATTATACACGCGGTATTTGTTTTTTTTTTTTTTTTTTTTTTTTTTTTTTTTTTTTTTTTTTTTTTTTTATAATTGCTAGAAAATCGCTTAATTATATATGTAATTTGTTCTCATATAGTTTACATTCTTCTCTTAGCGTTTCTTCATTTCTCAATATAAGATTATAAATTTTAAATATTGTTATCGGAGTAGAATTTATTTTCTTACAGAATGACAACAGCGCACGTATTGCCAAAGCCTTAACAAGACAACTTAAACTTACTGATGATCAGTGTCGATTGTTGCGAAACCGAATTGAACAGGAATTGGAAAAACGCTTGGCAACTTAAAATATTGTTCTTTTTCATTGTAACTCTGTAGTAGACTCTGAAACAAGTGCTTTTTGAGAATTCAGAAGACTTCGAATCAACGTCACAGTATCTCACTAAAAAATATTTTAAAGTGCTTTTTTTTTCTAAAACATGGATCATGAATTATATTCAGTTAATCCAACTTTAGCTTGCACAACTAACAGATCAGTTTTTAAGGCAACCAGTTATTTAGTTTTAAATTTAAACCAATTTGGTCAATTTGGAATCAACTTGATAGAATTTTTAAATTTGTAATGTTGGATTACTCAGCACTTTTTCAGTCTTAGACTGGTAGCAAAGTATGAATTGTATATTTATGATCAAATTTTGTTGCTGATCCTAACTACTTAATATGTAATATTTTATGTAGTTTGTTCTTAAAATCTTTCAATTTTGGAGATTTTTAATTTAAGTAATTTGCCACTTGATTTCATTTATTGGTCTCGTGACTGAACTTGTTATTCACTACTGCGTGTATTTACTTCAAATTTTTCGAACAAAAAAATGCAGCATTAAGTGATGAAATGATATATTAGTATTGTAATACTACCGAACAAGCGATATTTCTTGTAGGTGGGAGAGAGAATTTGATGACATGTTGACAAGATCTGAAGTCATAAACAGTTTTGATTAAATCATTTTTCGCAAATAAATATCAAAATTTTATATCTAATGAATCTTTTGATTATGTTCAGAACCTTTTTTACACATTAAGGAATTCTTTTCTTATGTTCAATACCTTTCTTTATACATTTAAGGAATTCTTTTCTAGGTCTTCTTTCAGGATAGTTTTACAGTACATATTTTTTGGAAAACCTTTGATTTAATTTTTTGAATAAATTTTATTTTCCATTTATATCAGAATTATGCATTGGTACTTTCCATGTGTTTTTATTACCTCTTGCATTAGAATGGGTATTTATTGTTGAAGATCGTAAAAGATAGAAGTAGTATATCAGGGAGTTTTAGAGCTCTTTTTTCTTCGACAAAGTAGATGAGTAAATCAGTGATGTTAATTAGGGTAATTGTCAGGACGTAATGATATGAAGCTTTTTGATGGGTTGGAAGAATGATTATGCAGAAGTATTTTAAGTTTTTTTTTAGATTCCTTTATTTTTGAATAAGATTTTTGACAAACGAATAATATGTTTTAGATTATCAATTTATGAGTGGGTTGAATTAACAGAAGAATTTATTTACAGATATCGCATATGTTTGAATGTTGTTGAAACTCAGTGTTGGAACATGGTTTTTTGCCATTCGTTCTACATCATCTGTATCGTCAAGGAAATTGACCAAGCGACCAATTATTCCGGATAGGGTTTATCGAAAAGGCGAAGTAATCACATATTCAAATTTTTCCAAATGTCGCTACCGATTACTTATTTATACAGCAGCATATTTTCGTGCTTCATTATATATATTTCAAGGCAAAATCATTTGTTGATCAGAGGAGAATAAGTTGTAAAGCCGGTAATGGTGGTGATGGCATGGTTTCATTTCGACGTGAAGCAGGTGTCACATTCGGTGGTCCGGATGGTGGTGATGGAGGAAATGGCGGTCACATAATTTTTGAGGGTTGTTTGTTTTCTCATTTCAGTGGAACTTCATTATGTTTATTATGTTTCGTATAAATAGCTGATGATTTGAAAGTAATGTTTTCAGTAGACCCACTTGTTAAAGATCTTTCTCGCTTACCAAGTATGGTAAAAGCGATGAATGGTGAAAGTGGTCATTCGAAAAGTTGCCATGGAAAAAGTGCACCGCATAGAATAATTAAAGTACCTAAAGGAACCGTGTTCAAGGAACCGCATACCGACAAAGTAACATCTAGCCCTTTTTTTCATTCATTCTACAATTTCTAGTCTTTAGTTTTAAATACAGTATTATTAATTTGAGCTATCTTTCAGCTAATAATTGATTTGAACAAAAAGGGAGCAATCTTCCTTGCTGCAAGAGGAGGTGCTGGTGGCCACGGTAATCAGTTTTATAAAACAAACGAAATACGAGTCCCACTGAAGGCTGAATTAGGTGGAGTAGGTGAAGAGGTTATTTTTTTCACTTTATTTTTAATTGTGAATTTATATCCTTGCTTACTAAAATAGTTTTTGAAATCCCGCAATTATATCCTTGAATTAATGGAAACTTCTCCTTCTCCAAGATGTTTTATTATTTTTAAAACTATCATTTCAGCTAACATATGATGTGGAAATGCGCATAATAGCTACTGCTGGTTTAATAGGATATCCTAATGCTGGAAAATCGTTAGTTTTTCAGATTTTTCCAGATGTTTAACCATTTTTCTTTTTTTGTACAATGTTAAAGAAAAATGGCTGCCAATATCACATTTGAACATATTGAACAATACTTTCCGCCGAAATTTTTTAATTCAAATTTTTAGTTCACTTCTGCGTGCAATCTCTAGAGCTAAACCGAAGGTGGCTTGTTATCCATTTACGACGTTGACAGCTTACGTTGGTATTGTACATTACGATGATTTCACGCAAATTGCTGGTGTGTTTGAGCATTTTTTCCAAGTCTAAAGTTTCTGTTTCGGTTTCGAAACTATCATAAAGTAACTTTTTAAATTTTTTTTAGTGGCAGATATTCCTGGTCTTGTCGAAGGATCACATGCAGATGTCGGTCTTGGACATAGCTTTCTAAGGCATATTACACGATGCCACTGCTTATTTTATGTTTTGGATTTAACACTGTGTCAGCTACGGGTTCGTTGCTTTTATTGGTAGGAAATAGAGTTTATTCTCTTTTGCTATAATTTTTCTCTTTGCTTTGATTGTAATTCAAATAAAAGAATATTTGAAATCTAATTTCCAGAAGCAGTTTGATTCATTAAAATTTGAAGTGGACCAGTACCAGCATGATTTGGGTAATCGACCTAGTACTATTATTATAAATAAAATGGATTTGGCGTCATTGGATGTATGCCTTTGTTAATATTTTTTGTTTTTCAATGTTTAAACACAAGTTATCAGAAACTTTTCATAAGATACTTTACATATTGCATGATTTCATTTATAGTTTGTACAGTTGATATTAATTATTAGGAATCTCTGAGATTGTAGCTCAGCTAAATAAATCATTTTTTATATAACATTAATTTATAGTGAAAATTAGGGATTAATTTTTCTTTTTTATTTTTACAGTTTGATAAGGATACTCTTCGGCAGCAATTTCCGGGCTATTCAGTATTCTTTATTTCGGCTAAATTTGGTACTGGTATTGAAGAGCTTCTAGTACATTTACGTGAACAGTATGACCACGCAAACAATTTGATAACACAGAAGCCACAAGAGTTGTAGGTAGGTCACAGCATTAAGGACATTATTACTCATTGCGATGATTTGTTTGTTTAGCATAAAATCTGTTTATATATTTCTCTGCGCATATTCGTGAAATTTTCGAGAGAGATAATTTCAGGAGTTTCTGGATTTCAAATTTGGTATCTTACAATGATTGCTATAAAATGAATGTTAAGATGTCATTTAGTTTCGAAATTCTATCAATTTCACAACCGAATTATGTGAATGCATATTTTTCGGATAAAATTTCCGGTGCTACTTTGTGAAGGAATAATTATTTATCTTCCATGTTTTTTTTAGAATGGAAATTGTGACAGTTAGGATTTATAATGAGATCTAAAGGAAGAACTTATCGCTCATAAAATGATTAAGTATTGAATTGATGCAATACAACGAATAACTCAGGAACCTCGGAATGATTTTCCGCAAGGCGAGAACAATATAGTATTTATAGAATGATGTGAATGTATCAGCATTAAAAGCACTGGAATATCATTTAAAAAAAAAAAAAAAAAAAAAAAAAAAACTAAATTAAATTAAATTTAACAAGTAAAGTTGATCAAAAAACAAGCGAAAAATGCTGTTGAGGAAACAAGTGAAAAATGATGAGCCAAAACAGTTTTTGACAAGTTTTAGGAACAATTACAGCACATCTCCCCATGCTTAGTGATAATGACTTAAAACTATTGGAGGGAAACATTTCTTTCCTTTATCTCCTTCCATCTTTTATCTCACTTCACATTAAAAGTTTTTTCATTTACAGCATGCCATTTGTGGAACTTACGAAGCGAGATTATAAGGGAGCACAAAAAAATAACAGCGTGAATAAAATTACAATCATCCAAAACATTTTAGTTTTCTTTCTAAAAATTTGGATTTCACTTAGGTTATTTGTCCTTTTATACTTAAAATTCGATATTTTAGTAAAATTTATTACTAGTAGCAGTAAATGGAGCCTAAACTTAGAAAGCGTAGATCATGAATCTGATTTT
>KZ269977.1:2772877-2811116 GCA_002249935.1 Onchocerca flexuosa | reverse complement strand
TTTTTTTTTTTTTTTTTTTTTTTTTTTTTTTTTTTTTTTTTTTTTAAATGATATTCCAGTGCTTTTAATGCTGATACATTCACATCATTCTATAAATACTATATTGTTCTCGCCTTGCGGAAAATCATTCCGAGGTTCCTGAGTTATTCGTTGTATTGCATCAATTCAATACTTAATCATTTTATGAGCGATAAGTTCTTCCTTTAGATCTCATTATAAATCCTAACTGTCACAATTTCCATTCTAAAAAAAACATGGAAGATAAATAATTATTCCTTCACAAAGTAGCACCGGAAATTTTATCCGAAAAATATGCATTCACATAATTCGGTTGTGAAATTGATAGAATTTCGAAACTAAATGACATCTTAACATTCATTTTATAGCAATCATTGTAAGATACCAAATTTGAAATCCAGAAACTCCTGAAATTATCTCTCTCGAAAATTTCACGAATATGCGCATATAAGCAGAAATTCATGAAAGCAATTTAAGTCTGATTTATAGCAAAGATTTGAGGAATATTATTCTGAGAATACAAATAAAAGAGCCATGTAGAACACATTGAAGTACACTGTTTAATGATATAGATAAAGTACTTAAACTATCATGAAATTGTCGAAGTTTTTACCAGAATTTTAGATGGAAAAGATTGTAATAGACAGTTGACATGAGATAGCACATTTTGCAATATTAATAATATTCAGACATGTTAAGCTTATTCAAATTACCCGTGCTTCACGTACGTTAAGAGAGCTACCGAAAATGAAACATTATGTTGAGGAATCACGTTAAGTACTCAAACACGGAGCATGAAAAATAGTGAAAAACTCTGCATTCATAATTACTTATATACCTGTAAAGTGCGACAAAATTTTAATGAATTGATGACAAGTATAAAAAATAAATGGAAATAACTCTTTTCACGATGGGAAGAGATGACCCGTAAATAACAGTCATAATATTTTAGATGAGTTTGAACAGAAGTATGAAATAATGTGACAAAAAAAAATTTTCTATGGATATGCCAAAGTTCGACGGAATAATCGCAAGAAACAAGTTTCTAGTTTAATAACTTCAGCAGAAAAGTGATCTGGAAAATCCTGCACATTCCGGTTCTTTTAGATCAGTTCAAAGTTTTGGGAAAGAAAAGAGATAGTGTTATTTATATACAACATGAAATATGAATTTGTGGAATGTTAAGCAGATAAATTGGCAATGGCGAAGGATAAGTAACACGTGGTCCACGTTTAAAGATTTATTTAGCGATATGAAAAAAAAAAGAAAAAAATTTACATATAAAAAGCACATTCTAAATCATTAAAAAGCATTCGGACCGGAATAAACAGCAACCGATAACGGATTGCAAAGACGAAAAAGAAATGAAAAGAGGCATTAGAAACACTTTCCTGAGTATTTGATAGGATAGCAATCTAAGGGAAATGCCTGAAATAATCCAACTATCTGAGATGGTGACTAGCACATAAATGAATAAGGCTTTTATGATGAAATGAAAATGACCAAAAGATGTAAGATATTTCTAACATAAAATCTAAAAACTGACTGCTCAATTATTTGAAATCGTTGAAATTCTTGTTTTAGCAAATTATTAGCAATTTTAGAACGATTTCGACGTGAATTTCAATGCATTTTGTGGTTCATACAAATGGAATGACCCGAAGAAATCACGAGAGTGATCAGTAAAGACGAATTTATAATTAATATGAGCGTTTAATGCTTAGATCAAGTGGTTCTTCATCTGTTGATTCTAATACTTCATTCGATGCTTTCATGTGTAAAGAGGTACTTCGCAACATCGGTGTTGACGCTCGATATAACACTTCCGATTGACAGTTTTGAGTAAAAGAATTTCGTATTGCAGCAATCGCTATCGGCAAAATAGGTGGTTGATTGAGCAACGAGGCAACAGATCGATGAGTTTCAACAATGGACGGTTGAGGTCGAGATAGAGCACCTGATGGGAATTGCAGGCTTTCTGGATTATTCTCGGATCTACATTGATTATAACCTGATCTGGTTTGTCCTTTTTGTATATCATCATGCGACTGATTTTCAACAGAAAGTGGTGAAATTAATTCCTGCAGCGGTTGCTCTGGTTGCTGTTGTCCTCTCAATAGACCACAATTTCCTAATATTAACAATTCGGTTTCAGTATTTCTTGATGCACCATCACTCATACCTGTTCTAACGGTATTTGAGACAGTGCTATCGTCCGAAGTAGACGCAACAGATGATGATGAGGAACAACATGTAACAGGCCAAATTGTTATTGCTTCAAGACTTTGCTGATGCACTGCATTTTGCATTCTCAACTCGCACAAGATAGTATGCAACAGTTGTGGAGCTGCAGCACGACATTCTTCGGAAAATGTTTCTTGAAACAGATCACTTAAACGACTGTGAATAAATGCAGCAAGTTCAGGATGATGCACGAGGGGTTTGTCGGAAATACACATACCTGCAGCACCGATCAGTGCTACCTGTTGATTAGTCAATTTTAATGTGCTGAATTTTTGCAAGAAAACATTCAAAGGTGAATAGAAATATTGGTGAACATGTCTGATTGGCGGATGAAGCATTATCAGAGTTTTATCGGAGTTAAGTGATGACAGCATTGCTAACACAATCGTTTGAAATAATGTACCCTGAAAAATAGCTTAATTTTTGACATTTCATTCTCATCTGGACCTCACCCTTTTTGCTAGCTTTCTTTAGGAAATTCTTTCATCTCCTCTAGCCTCTCTTCACTTTTACCATCTCACAATAAAAGGCATTAAGAGTTAAGTCCAGTCTCTCTCAAACATATTTGCCAACCTTATTTTATAGAATTCAAAATTAAAAACACTTTTCATTTAAAGAGCTGCTTACTCTTAATAATTGAATTCGATCTTGATGGTGTAACATACTGAATCCTGGAATTGACTGAGAAAAATCATAAGCTGCTTTTATTGCATGATGAGCATTTGTCCTGCAACAAAAAATGAACAAAGTTCAGTCATAGACTGCTATAACGAAACAGTTCTTTCCAAGATTAAAATTTAAAAAAAGAAAAAACCCAAGTCAATATTTTACTTTCATTCATATTAACGGTAATTCCATCAAAATTAAGGCAGTCCATAAATTCACCGGGAGCCCTCTGAGAGTTTTAAATAGTGTGATTGAACAGCAAGCCATCTGATCACTATTTGTCATGATGACAGAAAACAAAAAATACCTCCCCACAGGACAGACGGTTTGTGCAGAAGGTTTATCGAAGAACTTCTTCACGTTATCTATTAGGCGTAAGAAACCGGTAAAGCAGGATTCGAGCACCGAATCGCTATCAATAAGTGCACTTTGAACTGCATCAGTCAGGGTGCGCGCTGTAACGCGAGCCAGTTCCTCAGCCATTCGAACTTTTTCATGCTTCGGTACTCGGCCGAATCGGACGGCTGAAAAATAGAAAAGATCTGTGCAAGAAAAGAAGTTATGCTTGCATAAAGGAATATATTGAATAGACAATGCCTGACAACGAATAAAAGATTGAAAAAAAAAGTTGAACTTTGGGTCGAATAGTACATCAAATTTGATGATTTCCAATTTCTAATCATTTTTGATTCATTTGTTTTTTTTTTTTTTTTTTTTTGCAAAAAATCCAAATTCTTCATATTGAGACATATTTTTTTTTTTGCAATTTTATATTTTCAGTCGGTATGACAGCTTCACTTCCTGAAGCTACTATTATTTCTTTTGTTAATTTGGCTTTAAATTATAATTAATTGAATATTTAAAGAAATCATTTCAATTACTGGGAATTTTAGCAATAAAAGGAAGGATCGGACGAAAATGAAGTTTAATATCAGTGCAATATGTAATTGTGCAAAAAATGAATGATGGAATGTGTCTACAGCAGAAATTCAAACATTTAGCTTCTCAAGTCGCCAATTTCGAATGTAAAATATTTCACTATTCGTAAGATTCCCTCAACTGTAGTTTTATTCGTCTTCAATTCAAATTTTTGAATTAAATAGAGCAGGACGAAAGTGAAAATTCGGACATAAGAGAAAGGAACTAACGCAGTTGAAATTTGCAAGGTCACCGTCAAACAATTCAATGCAGGACAGACATCCCTTTCTCCTTTTCAACCTTGCCTCCCCAGTAAACACATTTTGAATGTTCACATAAAATGACCCAAATAATGGTGGCATTTCTTCAACCTCTTTATTCTAACCAAGGTCAAACCACAATACACTTCGGGCTGCTTCTTAATCCAGATCAAGGTCAAACTATAAATTTTATTTAAACGCATTTCAACTAGGTCAAGGTCAAAGCGGGTTCTGTTTCATCATTCCCAATTCACATAAAAGCTAAGAAGTAAATTGATTTCAGGATTTTCTCAACCACACCCCATAAATCTAACAAAAAACAAGTCCAATTAAAATTTATCTGCAATTTAATAGAAGCATTATTAGGCAAGAATTTTTCGGCAATATTATTTCAGGAAAAGTTAGCAAGATTTTCCAAAAATCAAACATTTGCAGAAAAAAAAAATGTCTAACTTGCGCACCTTCTCTTGACATTCCCACTTTGATACATTTTTGCAACCTGCAGTGTTGACATCGATTACGATTATTTCGGGCAACAATACATTGTTGGCTTCTAGTACACGGACGATATTGGATTTTTTGCTGAATCGAACGACGAAAAAAACCCTGCAAATAAATTTTGCATAGAAAAATAATACTTCTTTGAAGAATAAAACCAAAGTTGATAAAATTTAATCAAACAAATGGTTAAGGCTAAGGGAAGACAATCATAAGATGTTACGGTAGGCTCCTTTGAAATAAATTACTCTAACAATTTTCTAAAAGAAATCAGTGTAATTTGATTGGAAAAAAATTTGACAATTTCTAAGCGAGAAAAATGGAAAATGTTCGAAAAAAAATAAAAATTAAATAAATTTCTTACCTTGCAGCCCTCGCAAGCAAAAACGCCGTAATGGAAACCGGACGCTCTATCGCCACAAACTTGGCACAAGTAATTGTTACTTGTTGTAGCGGCTGAAAATAAAATATGAAGGCGTAATCATCAAATTTAAAAATATTTACTACCTTTTTTACTCTCATTTTTTCTCCTACTAATCCCTTCCGGTAATACTGAACCCTACAGCAAATTTAATTCAGCAGAAAAACCATAATAATAAAGGTAATAATAGAGATTATCCATCCTACCATTTGCTGCTTGGCATTTTGAAAAATGAAATAAAAATGTACATTCTGAAAACAAATACGAAGTCTTATAATTGCGCGATTTTCATTATAATTATGCACAAATTAGCGAACAACATTGGGTTGGGAAAGGATAGGTATGTCGTTTATCCATGAAATAACTTCAATTCGTTGGTGCAGGTCGATGATCAACAATTCACTCAATGTTTGGAACATAATTAATCTATTCAATATAAATAAATAAGAATGTTCAGCTTTCAGTCATCAAATAACAGTCTTCGGAAAGATCTATATTTCTCAGTCCAATAGATATTTAATCTTTAGGTTGACAGGTATATCTATTTTAATCCATTTAAACAATGATTTCTAGCGATTTATTTAGATCCACTGTGAATCTTATGGGCGCCTGGTCCTGCCAAACTATCAATTTTATTTTAAAAGATACATTACAGCAAACTTACCTAATGATTTATACTCCGATCTGTACTTTTTGTTCCTGACAGAGCTAACATATTTGAGAAAGGAAGTATTTTTCGAGTTTTCTTCGGAGTAGAATTACAAATCCAAGCATTTCTATGTCTCCTTCTTCCTTTCTTTCCACTAGAATTCGATTCTTTCTAATCTGTTGTTCTGGTTGATGTCAATCCAAATGCTGTTCTCTCTTTCGGATTGCAAGCTATTACGAAACTTCTCAATACATTTTAATGTTTCGGAAATTGCTGTCAAATGTCATCAGTGCCTTTTGCGTGCATCCTATCTAAATACTATCTCCAGTGCAAATCAGTTTCCATCACTTCAATAATGTATTCTTAGAAAAAGCCCGCAAGTTATCTCATTAATTATTGTTGAAACGCAGCTCTGAGAGATGATCTGACTCCTACTGCAGTTAAGAGATAACTCAGCAAAACGTTAAACACTCAAAGCCCATCCTGGCCAAGTGCCGCCGCCCATCGAACAAGTCATCTGTCCCAGTTGTTACAGATAATTGGCCTCATTTTTTACTGTTCCAAATATTCCTTTCTCTTTCTTTCTTTGTCCCTCTTCTTTCTCCCTTTCTCTATATAAAAAAACCCCTCGATAAGTTCCACGGGCTATTATTATCACCACTGCCAGCTCTTCAACTGACCTTCAAAATGAAGTCATCGAAGAGAAAATTGAAGAAAGGAAACAAAGAGTGAGTAGTATAAAAAGTGCTATCACTTCATTATCAATACCATTGTCAACATAATCATTATTCCATTGCTATTGTCATTTTATTATCATTATGAAGCAGCTGCCAACAAACTGATGGCTAAATTAGAAGCATCGAAATTTTGTTGATAATGTGAAGTTTCCCTTTCTTTTCTTCATCCCTTTCTCTCCTAGCAAAAATGCGTTCCTCTCTTCCCTTTATGTCTTTTGAACTTTTTGAGAAACAGATTTCATTTCTTCCCTTCAATTTACTCGTAAAGCAAATGTGACAGAGAGATACACGGAGAAGACACATGTGACACACATACATCGGAAGAAACAATATGTGAAAAAGTAACTTCAGTGACCGTCCTTGGAACCACCTGAAAATTACTTTTCAGGTTCATATTGCTAGCTATCTGTGACACTTCTTTCCATACCCATCAGCCATGCACTATTTGACTCTAATTACCTGAGACATAATGAACAAGCAGGAAGAAGCATCGCTATATCCTCTCTTTCCGATCTCCTCCTCTTTTCTGATAGGAAACCGAAAAATGAGCCTTTACCGAATAGTTTTTTAGAATCGCTCAATTACAGCAAACATCATACAGTGCATTAGATTGGATTAGAACAGAAATGATAATTGAGAGCAACAAATTTCTGCGCAAATTTCAAAGAAATGAAGAAAATCTCAAAGACGGCTAATCTATTTAATTGTAAGTTTTTAAAACAAACATTTTACCATCTCAATTAACCAATGAAAGGAATTGATTAAATAAATTAGCCAAGAAAAAAGCTTTATTAAATCAAACAATAATCTCAGGTGAAAATTTACTGCCACTTGATTTTAATTTGAATGATGAAAGTTCTAGAAATTACGGAAATGACAGTCATGCGAAATTGGGAATGAAAAAAAGTTGAAAATTCCTGGGAGAAAAAAGTTAAGAGGTTCTTGAGTAATGATTACTGAATAATGAAAATGACACACTCTGCATTGTCTGAATTTATCAGAAGTGGCATCAATGTTCATTCATGTATTTATTTGTAAATAAGAAACAAAAGCTCTCAGCAATAAAAATTGTTGTTAAACAGTCGGTTATAATATTGCGAATATCAAACGAATACTGAAGGAAGAGAGAAGCATTTTTGTATTTTGAAATATTAGAAAAGAAAATTAGAACTACTTGAAACGAATGGAGTCAGTCCGGACATTATCACGGACATTAAGCATTATGCACTGTCGTGTGATCAAATAAACGTTGAATCAATGCTAGCAATCAAAGCTAAAAAATTTTAAATCGCTTCCTGTTTAGAGCTAATTCTACCTTTGCAATACCTTCGGCGTATCTAATCAACCGTTCTAATTTCTCCAGCCCATACGAGTTCTCTTCCTCTAACTTCATTGTAATTCTGATGTGTATGAAAATCTCTTGCTTGACGTAGTTCTGTTTCATAGTCGTGACCGCCAGTGTTAGAGCTCAGCTAAATTTCTTTTATAATTAATGCATTTTGCTTTTTTGCTTGCTTTCCTTTTCTTTCTCCGCCATGTATATCAGCATTGTCCAATGAGGAAAATTGAACTTTTAGCTTATATATGAACTCACTCCAATAAAAATTGCCTCTTCAAGATTGTTCCTTTCTACATCATTCTCCCATTTTTATGCACTATAGCCTGGAAGCTGCAGGAAGTAGCAGAAACATCAGCAAGTGATGATGTCATGTCAACCATTTGGTCAAAAGAGATAAAAACAGGACTTACCGTAGTTGCTATTCATCGTAGCACCATTTTGATGTGGTTGTTGTTGTTGATGGTGGTGGTGGTGATGATGATGGTAGTGATTCCTATCATTGCTGCCATTTTCATGATCTGATGGCGAGATGAGGGAATTGAGAGTTGTAACTACAAATGAATCTGACGAAGTCGATGGTACAATCGGTCGAAAAGCCGATGGAGCATTACCATTCAAAATTAGACTCGTAGAATTGAAATTTGATTCTTCTGTCGTTGCTGTTATCAGTTCTGGAATAGTAACCGCTGGAGTTGCTGTTGCTGCTGAAAGACTTCGAATCGTAACTACCGGCCGTTGTGGTATATGGATGCTGGAAGATATCAAAAGCTCGTCAAGGATTGCCGAACTCGCTGAACCATCACTAACGGTTGAGTTGACTGAAATTGGGGGTGTATGCCGGATTGTTGCTATGGGTGTTCCGGAAAGTATCATCTTTGTTTGCTTCTTTTTTCATTGCATCTGCAAATTTAAACAACGTGTAAAAATAGTAATAGAGGAAAACACTGTTACAATTAGAGTACAACAGTAGTCCTAAACAACATCTGCATTTTTCAAAAAACAATTTAAGACAATAGAGGTTGTCTCGCTTTTACAACATTCATTTTCCTGTTTATATCTGCAGATGTCTTCGGCATTAGAACTTGAATATTAGCTTTATCTTAATCATTGAAAAGGGATGAGCCTTTGATCTTTATTAGTATTTCAAATCCTTTAAATTTTCGAAAAGAAAGAAATTTGTCGCGTGATGTATGATTTAGAAAGTTTTGAGTATTTTATGAATGGAATTTGTTGAAATTGTCCCCGAAGAAAACGCTAAGAAATGAGATTTGCATGTAGCAGATACTTGGCATGAAAATGCAGGCCACAGAACTGCTTCGGGAAGCGTACTGCTGGCTGTGCCCATATGCATTTGCTGTGTTGGGTGGGTTGTGGAGACGTACAAGGTCAACTACTACTGTCATCCTATCATCCCCTCCTCCTTGTTCAGCCGACCCGTCCGTTTCGCTGTTCCAAGCCGAAATGCCCTTCCCTACCTAAGCAACCTTTCCCTTTTCCCTCTTCATCCCGGTACTCGGCGGATGCCTCTGTTCCTGTTCGCCTAAACTGGGAATATTTAGCAGCATTCTCATTATCGCCGCTGACGGAAAGTCCCACCACCTCTTCTCCGTGTTCGATGAGCAATGGCAACAGTTCGAGGTCACCATCCAACATTTTCCCTTTTACAAACTCTGTCACCTGTCCTCATTTAATCACATACACACACATACATAAACATACACACATACATACACACACACATACACATACACGCACACATGCACTCATACATACACACACACACATACACACATACACAATATAGATTTGTAAATTTAAATAAAATGTTTATACATATTATGCATATACAAAGTTACTGACTCAAGTCTCTATTGCTTATCTTCTTTACTTAACTCTAAAGTTTCACAATTCATACCGCAATCATGTTATAAATTAAAACATACTGATAAAACTGCTGAAATTTGGAAAATATTTCCAACTTAAAAAAAAAGATCTTCCACTTGTAAATATTTTGAAACATAAAAACAGTTTGTTATTCTAACCGTAATCTCTTCAGCTTCTTAATATCACCAACCTATTTAGTGACTGATTAAGCTGGCAAATCAGTAAAAACTGAATCTCACTCGAAAGATTAAAGTTAAAAAAAAAAATAAGTCCATTTTCCCATCGGTAATGGCAATTCTCATAATCCAGCGATTGCAAAATGGTTCGAAGACTGAGGAAGATATGTAACCATGCTTCATTCATATGAAATATTAAAAAGAATCTTTTTCTCAAAATCAATCAAAATGAGGAAACATAAATAATATACAAATAGTTCTTTTCTTCGAAAGCCACCGTTATCATTTGAATCATTATCAATATTAACACTTGTTTCTTTCGCTAATTTAACCTTTCTTCCAAATCTGCATCCCTAGTATTGCCGTGTATTCAATTTGATTTCAAATTTCAAAAATGGTGTACCGTAAGCTGCAAAAAACTTGACGGCCAATCATGAACTAGGGTATAAAGTGAGGGACACTACTGTATACTGATACTGGAGTAATTACAGTGTTGATTAGCAGTAGGCAGAAAGCCATAACATTATTATCATTAAGCATCACTCTCTTAAGATCGATCAGTGATAGCATCGATTACTGCTTTTATTAGACAGTAGCTTTAGGAGAAATAGAATGAAATTATAGAAACTCGTAAGATCAACAATTCAGTCAACCCTGAAATCAAAATATTACACAATAAAGAACTCTCCATAGTTTAATGATAGTGAGGCTGCGAAGAGTCATCAGTAGAATCAACAAATGGCAACTACTGTATTTCAAAGCATAGTGAGATATGACGTGATTCAGATAGGTCGACTTCCGTGGAGCAGTGGAATGAAGGACATTTGGTATGTTGATAGTAATTAATGGTCGAAATCGAGGCGAAGCTTTGGGGATGAACTTTTTCAGTGAGTTTTTCAATGAATGAAGTATTTATGATAATAGAAAGAAGTGCTGAGCAAATAGATTGGCAAAGAAATACTGGAGTTTTTCGACTACATTATCAAGTTAGCATCGAGATCTTAGTTCAATTAATAAGTTATGGAAAGTAGGTATGGAATGAGCAGTGAAATAGCGAATAAAACAAGCAGTATGATGCATCAACTACTTGAGTCAAATGTTTCGACATGTGTGAAATTTAAAATGATCTCTTCTAGTTAAAAGTTTAAATTGCGGATTTCAGCTAGAAAACAATGCTCGTTTAACAAAGGGAAAATTCATAAAAAAAGAAAAATCATTGTTGCCAGCTCCAAATCACTATAATGAAAGTGAAATGAGTGATCTAAAAATAAAAACAGCATGACAACTGAAGGTGATTTCTAAAAATGAATTGAATGAAACTACCTTATAACCTTTTTTTTGACCGGTAGTGCAGTTAAGGAGGAGAATTTATGGTGATAATGACAAGAATCATGACCTAAATCTAACTTCATTAAATGAAAACGTTGAAAACGGAAACATTCACGCACTATTCTTTTTCTATTCATCAAAACCATTAGTGAGTCTGATCATAATATTAATGTTTATGTCAGATCATTTTGAATTAAAAAATTTGCTTAAATTCTGAACTTTTGCTTAAATTTTTAAATTCTGAATGCATTTTAAATTCAATTTCAATATCGAAACATTTATACCTACTCAAATCTAAATAATTGAATCTTATTTTATCGAGAGTTCATTTCAATTGCAACAGAGAGGAATCTTTTGGCGAAAAATTTTATTGATTGATGGAAGAATTATTCGTCATTTACGTTACAAGCAATAATTAGAGAATATTCAAATAAATTGATCACGGGATTATTCTTCTCTTTGTCGCTCATGTAGATGTAACAACTCCGAATTTAAACTGTCTCTGCTGCTCCGAATCTCTTAAACCCTTTCGGGCTCCTCTCTTTTCCTGATCTCCAACGTGTCGCTTCATAAATGACCTATCTTGTTTTGTTTATCTGTTAATTGGAGCCTTTTCGCGGTAAACATATTTCCTCTTGGCATAAACATGTTTATCCTTGTTGGTCCCTTTGAAACTGTCTTCGCATTACTTGACTTTTAACACATAATAAGTCATCTTTCGGATTTTTCCGACACTAATGACATAACTTTATTCAGACCACCAGACAGAATCATTGCCTTGAATACTGCTAAGAAACAAAAGAAATAAAAGAAAACTAATCATAAATGAATGGATAAAAATTCAATGAATCTACTTGTTTACTGCTTGGCTTTTTTTATTTCCTCAGACCCATCAAAAGGAAATAAAAAAAGTAAGCAACAAACGAATAAATAAAAATTTATCTAGTCTATTCGTTTACTTTTTTATTTCCTCAGAACCCAATAAAAGTTTAAATAATCATTGGGATGACAAGTACCTTTGCAAATAAAATCTATAAAACAACGCATGCATGATGAACTGCTGCTGTGTCGTTATGAGAAACTCCGAACTGAAATTGTCGAACTTGAACTTGGTTTGTTGCTCAGCACTTGACTGCAACTGTTGTCGATTGATGTTGAATTCGAACTCGAACTGTTGTAGAAAATTGACTCTGATCCAAAATCTGAACTTTTCAAATCCTTTTGAAGCTCATCCTTCTCTCCTGATTCTCAATATGTAGCCTTATGATCGGTTGATCTCATTTTGTTTATCTGTTAATCATTGCGTTTTGGCAGTAAACATGTTTATCCTCTTGTTGGTTCTTTTAACACTCCCTGTTTACAATAAATACATCTTTCGGATTTTTTCGAGATATCTGCCAGCAATCTTATAGAACTATTTCAAGCTCCTTTGCTGCTGGAAACTTCGTACAACAACTTTATTTTCAAATTTTTTAAAATAATTAAAAAATAAATTGGGAGAGCGCAGTCGGCGGATATTGGTACATATGAGGAAATGGGTTCTTTGAATTAGAAAGATTGGAAAAAATTAAAAATGAATACAAGCCCCCAGTCTTCAGCTACATAAACAGTCAAGAAGAATGGGAAAGACTTGAAATTTCTCTCGAACTTGCTTTTGCAGAGAATAATCAAAGGCAGACAAAATTATAAAGCATTTTGAAAAGTGCTCCTGCCTTGGCATAGCAAAAATAGGAAAAGTGCTTCGCAACTATGGCAATCTTATTCAAAATGATCAATCAGTCAGTATATTGTAACCTGCCAAGAAATTTTACTTCAACTTGAAATCTATCAGTTGATACGATGACTTGAAATCTATCAGTTGATACGATGACTTGAAATCTATCAGTTGATACGATGAATGAAAATCAAGAGTTATAGAAATCAATTGAATATGGATGAAATCAAAAATTTAGTGGACATTCTAATTTAACGGTATCTGATCAATCTAAATCAATTACTAACAGTTGTAGCTAATGCTCCAATATTATCGAGAAGGTTTATTTAGTAGCCTGAGCAATATTAATTCATGAAATTCTATTGATTACAGGAGATTTACCAAAAATGTATTTGATCATACGCCTTTGAATCACTTAAATACTGGCAATGAATTTTTTTGAATTTACTACTGGCAATTTCTGTAACAATAAGCTGCTATCTGTGACTAACAACCAGTAACAGATAGTCACATAATTAACGATGAATCGAGAAGTTACTTTTTGGGTGTCATTCTAGCTATCTTGCCTAAAAATAAAACTTTGACTTTGCTGATAAAAAAGAACTGGAACTCTGAAAATGAAACTTAGATTTTTTGGCATTTAGTTCCCACATATTGGTTCCCACACAAATAAAAGTAATCATGGGTATGCAAGAATTGAACATTGATAAATAATATTGCAAATAAATTTCTATAAATTTAAAAGTTGGAGAAAAAACACAAACACATTTATTTAGAATGAAATAAAGAAATTTAATTGAAATCAGATTCGATACGATTTTCAGTTTATAATGCTTATTCTTTTTTTACAATCTTTTTTCGCATTATGATAAGGTATTTCCCACGATTCACTTTAAATGATATGGTAACCTCAATCTCTATTTTGTAGTGCCGGACTCGATATAAGTTTTCGATCTTCTGAATGATTCTGTTATTTTTAGATATTTCATTACTTAAAACTGATATAAGAAGAATTTCAAGTAATTTTTATGCAGAATGCATATATCAGATGAAGATAAAGATGCACAGGTTTACATATATATCATTGTTCATCCAACGATTCTTTGTAAGCTTCTGTATATCGTTATTTTCTGTCATTTACCCAATATCATATATACATTGTCATGCGAATATGAAATATTCTCAGCAGTTCTGTAAATATTTTCATACCTTTTTTTCAAATTTATTTCATAATTTCGCCTCTAAAATTAATGAAAAAATGGACTAGTTCCGACAAAATATTAATAAATACGAAGCTATGTCTGTAACAAAATGTTATAAAAGAAGATTCCAGTAGGAACTTCAATTTATTTCAGCTGGGGTGACATTCTCTAATTATGATCTCTTGGAACACGAAATCTTCCTACCAATGTGCAGATTCGCTTTCATTTCACTGCGAATTGATAATTTTCTGTTCCAGGGCAGACATCTTTTACTTCATTCAATCAGCAGAAGGTTACCAATGATAAATTCGTTCTCTGCTTCATTACTTATAGCT
Source organism: Onchocerca flexuosa (assembly GCA_002249935.1). Classification (NCBI taxonomy): domain Eukaryota; kingdom Metazoa; phylum Nematoda; class Chromadorea; order Rhabditida; family Onchocercidae; genus Onchocerca; species Onchocerca flexuosa. Next base: position 2,796,726 of record KZ269977.1, on the reverse strand, counting down.
ATCCTTATTTTCTAGTGGAAGAAATTTCAGGATGGAATTTTTTATTAAATGCCAAAAGATTTACAAAAGTTTTCTCACGTGTTTTTCAAAACTAATCAATCTTTTTATTATACTTTTAATTTTTTTAGCAATTTCACTTTTAATTCTTCCAAGTCATCATTGTTTTTTTTAATTAACATAATAAGCACAACTTTTTACAGCACCTTTTCAAACTTCTGCAACTTTCAAAAGTCATTTCAACCCAAAAACTTTGTGAAAAAGTGGAATTCTCCCATTTCAAATTCGATATTTTTTCATTAGCTGCACAATGTCTGCAAGCACTATCAAGAACTTGTCTCATACTCAAACTGTTTAATATCTGAATGTTTGCATTTATTGGAACTTTTCAACATAATCGATGTTATCTTCATTCAGGCTAGTAAAGTCCTTCTATCAGTATTGATTAATTAATTTTGGCTCTTTTTTTTCTAAGCTATTTTCTGCAAGCTGAAATAGTGATATTCTCACAGTCATTCCCTGATCGAGATAACTATACTGCAGTTGTTTTGCTATGTGCATCGTTTGTCGCCTAAAGCATATCCGATTTCTCTTTTTTTTCTTGCCATTCACAGATCCAGCTTTAGTTTATTCTCTTTCTAAATAAATTGCGACCAATATCGAGCTTACTTTCACTCGTCATCATTACTAGACAATTCTCTTTGCTGATACTAAGCCTCTCAAACATTAATTTCTTTTGTTACCTCATTCATTCTTGCGTTATTATACCGCATTCATTCTTGCGTTATTATCTTCCATGGTGTCGTACAGTTTACAAGCAAGAACTTTTTTAAGATTACTGTAGCATTTATCTAGTCATTTCTTACTAGTCGTCATGAGCATTGACTCGAATACTTTAGACTCCTTCTTCTGTCTTTATCGACAGCAAGAAAGTCAATACGGAACGAAATGAAATTGTTGGAGATGATGTTGGAAGACTTACTTCTGTTGGGACAAACTTTCCTCAAGTACTCTTTGTTTTTCCCTTCCCTTAGAAATACTTCACTTTCATCTCTGTGGAAGACATGTAGTTATTCTTTGTGTTTTCACTAATTTGATAATGACATGCTGATCGATTTCATGAATTCCACAATAATACGTTTTTTCTTTCGAACAATTGGATTTTTAAAAATCAACTAAATCAGCGAAACACTGGGAAATAGCATTTTGAACGAGCCAGAAAATAGTCATGAAATAATGTCAGAAAGATTGTTTGGAAGTGCTAATCCAAATAGCTTCATAGATGTAGGAAAACACGGAATGCATACTCTTTTTGGCGAATTTGACTACGATTTGAATTTCTATTTTGGATTCAATATTTTAATAGTTTCTTGTTTGGAATAGACAGTGAATTGTAAGGAGCTCTTTGCAAGCTTGTTGAAAGAAATATAGCTACGAATCCTAGTTCAACTCTTCTCATTGTTGTTCATAGCTTCACGCATCTAGTAAATTATTTTCGATCCTTCACGCATCTAGTAAATTATTAAGAAAACAGAGGGAGTGGGTAATTTGTATGTCTAATTTTCGAACAACCACTTTTGTCTTCTTGCATTTTATGCTATTTCATCTTCATTTCACGACTTGTTTTTCACCGAGGAGAAGCCGACAACAAACAACAAGCCATACAGTGGGAGTAGCTTTATCGTACAGAGATTTTTGAGCTTTTTGATCTTGAAATTCTATGCCGATGGTTGCTTCTGACATGCCTTCTTGCCATCCTGCTACGCGCATAACGCGCCACTTTCCGTGCAGCTGCGTGAGAAGAGTATTGTCTAACTTCAAGCCTCTACAGCATCTCTAAACTTTGCTTAGTCGATCTTTCATTCGTTTACAACGGACAGTGCTGTTTCTTCTCTCTGCTTGGCACCGCTAGCAATGACAGTTGTGTTGGAGGAAGAAGACTTGCTTGCATACTGCATTGCAGAATGCAGCAGCAGTAGCAGTTCGAGTGGGTTCGGAAGAATTGTCGTCATCTGCTCTTCCTCTTTCTTCTTTGGCTAATCAGAGGAAGAGGAAAAGTTATTTCTTTCAGACCAAACTTCTGCTCAGTTCGGGAATCGGAAATGGACCAATCAAAAGAAATGGATGGACTGGATTCTGCTTTGTTACATGCTTATCTTCCAGGTACTATCCCATATCTATTTACAGATGAAAACACACTTTCGTAGGATTTCGGATATTTCGCTTAGCAAACAGAAACACAGAGATCCATCTCTATTCATTCAGTCACTTGGCTCTTTTTCTTACTCATTAAAAATTGCCTTTTAAATTCTTTTAACAATACCTTTTTATTCATCAAAAATGGGATCTTGAAGGATTAGTGGAGAAGAGAGAATAATAATAAGGATAGACTTTTAAGCTATGAGATTAAGGTCAAACTGATTGCAATAAATCGTAAGAAGTATGAAAAAAGTTTAGAGTTTAGAGAATCACATGAATATGACATTTGTCATGAAAGTTCTGAACTAAAAAACGCTTTACTACAATATTTTTTTCATGATTTTTTGAAGAGGTCTGAAATAAATTAATTTAATTATATCTTCCACTTGTCTACACAATAAGATGATTAGAAAACACAAGACTCTCCATCCTGTCGAGGACAGAGAGAAATTTCATGGCAAAGAAAGTCATGGTTAAAATAATCTATCCCATACCGTATAGGACATTTAATAAAACTATTAGGTTGACGTTGAAACCACAATTCCCAATCCCTGTTCATTGATATTCAGATTCTTTTGTGTTGTAACGTGATTGATGACATTTGGTTGAAAAATATTCTGTTCATTTTACTATGTAATCACTTTAAATACAAATTTATGATTGGCTTACATCTTTTTCATTATTACTTTCTGCACTTTTCCCCAGAACCAGAAAATTCTTATGGCACAAGAAAATCTTACCTTTCGTTCTTTGCTCGACTCTCGAGAGTCAGAATATGCAAATATATAGGAAATTCGTGCAGAATATACTAGTTTTTCTCTTTCTAATTGTGAATGTAACATCGCTAGTTATCCTCATTGAATTAAAACTAGTTTTTTATAAAACTACGAAAATTTTAGTGCAAATTCTACTTTCACGTCGAATATTCGTTGTTTAAACTTCAAAACTAATTAAAAGAGACTTTGTGACATCTTAAAAGTATTACCTCTAAAACGAAACATTCTAAAATTGTAGCAAAATTTATTCCAACTTACACACATTCCATTCTTTTTTTAAATGTACTGCTCTTTTGAACATCTACCGATCTGTAAAATATAAAACGATTATCGATAGACTAAAACTACCACATCAAAATAATTCATTGAAATATTTTTCAGCAAAAATTCTAGTAAAATTATCAAACAATTTTTCTTAATGCATCATCTTTCTTTCTTTTGTCCTTGAACTGATTAAAAAGGGTTACTTAAATTTTTTAGGACAAAAAAGTTTTTTTTTAAACCTATCACATCATTAGATTAGCATGGAAAATACACTGTATTTATAAATCTACTTGTCATTGATTTCGTCACCTTTGAATAATAAGCAATTTTCAAAATTGTCAATATTCTCTGCAGTAATTTTGTTTTTTTCTACTTATTATTAGAGATTTTCCAAGAGAATTCTACCTTCACTCTGCTGATGTATTAGAACTGATTGGAAGTCTATTTCATGAATGAATAGTTTCATATTCATTTTCTCAATGGAAAGTTAATGATAAATATTTCAAAATAAAAATGAGTTACGCAAGCGACTGTACAATGCAAGATTCTGGTATTCATTTTTCCATCTGTTTATCATGTTATCTTCATATATATTTGAGGCCGAAATCTAGATTAACTAACACTGAGAGTTAAATTCGATATCGAAATTGCAGTTTTTGCAAATCAATGCTTATTGTTCTGCAGATATACAAAATGCGATGTGTGAAGAATTTGAAAGTGCTGAATGCAGTGTGGAAGGATTACCCAAACTCACCGAACCGCCATTCAACTTTGCATTCCATGCATTAGGCAAAAAAATTCAATTATTGCCAGCAGGCTCTGTGATACCGAAGGATTTCTATCAAGTTTCTGTCATGTCGGTAAGATTTCGCTGTTCAAAAATTGCTTGTTATTTGATTGTGAGATTGTTTGCGGCGAAGTTTGCAGGAAAATCCATTGTACAAACGAGATACGGAATGGACAAACAGTCAAATAGACGTACAGAATGATTTGATCTTTTTCCGCAAAAATAGAAATATTAACTGATGAAGTAAAACATTTTCGGATGTACTCACCAGAAATCTCAAACAAAAAAAGACAAATTCTGGTCTATCATAATACTTTTTTATTTTTCACTGACTGGTATATCAGTCAGTTGTTTGTTTTAAAAAGTTTATTTGAAAAATGTATCTTGCTATTTAAAGCTCATTGATTTGTTAGCTCCACAAAAAACTTTATGTATGTTCTTAATGTTTTGAATTTTGTGAATCCAAAGCATTTTTTCTACAAAATGACCCAAAAAAATTTCCCAATATTATGATTCTTTTTATGAAAATATTGTCATTTTTCCAATGTGAATAATATTATATATGAACTAATTCTCCTCCATAATTCTGCAACCATCATAAAAATAAAACTGTCCAGGTTTATAAATTTTAGAATTTCTAAATCTATAGAATTTCTACATTTTTTGCTTCAAGAAGCTTTCTGAAGAAATCATCTTTTGATATTTCAGATCTGATAAATATTGTTCACAACTATATTAATAATAGAAATCACTGCGCTACCTGAAGTTCCAACAGAAACGGAAAGACTGTTAAAAATAAGTGAGAGTAAATGATGAAGGAAGATGAATGATGGTCTCATGATAGAATAAATTTTCCTGATGCAGAAATGTTAAAGAATATTTCTGCATCTTAGAAAGAAAGTTATCCAAAAATTGCATGCAAACAGAATTTCGTCGGAAAGTATAATGGAATGAATTGTCTTGGAAGTTTAAATTCTGCGATACAAACAATGCTCTGTTACAGAAAAATATCAATGAGATAAGAAAAGCTTCTCAAGAAGAATTTTTCTGTCTTGATTTATAATCTTTTCAATTTCAGGAAGGAGTGGTTATCACAGATGGACTTGCCGGTGAATATTTACATTTGGTATTAAAAGGAGGTGATGATTGGAGAACACCATTGCAAAAGGTTTTCAATGAGAAACTTGCTGTCAATTGGTGCTTTCTAGTTATGGAATTACAGTCCGACGTTGCTCATTTTTATATACTGAACTCACAAGTGAAACCGATCAAAAGTTATGCGGAATACACCATACTATGGTTAAGTGAATTGAAGCAAGCACCACCAACACCACAATCATTACCAAAACCAAAAACAACCAAAAAAGTTGTCAAGAAATCATTGACGAACATAGAAACTAATGGAAAAACAACTGCAACGAAGACGATCAAAAATACTAACGGAACTGTTCGTAAGAAATTAGCTCCATCGTTAACAGCAACAGCCGCAGTAGGAGTTTCGGACGACGATACGAAAATTGGAAACAATATTTCCATTAATAATAAGAAAACAGTCGTTTCGAAGGCACGAAATCCATTAATGAACGGTATGAATGATGAGAATTGTATAAATGGCGATGGTTCAGCTGATTCAAGAGTTTGCGATGGTTCTGCTGATTCGGGAGTTTGCGATGGTTCTGCTGATTCAGGAGTTTCACTTGTTGATTCGGATACCGAAAAATCATTAAAATGTGTGAAGGACAATGAATTCGAAGAACACGAACGCATTCCATCGACGGTAAAACAAACCGAATCAGTGAATGGCACTGAATCTGCGCTATCGGGAACGACGCCTATTGCGACATCTAAAACAAATCAAAAAACGACTAATAATGATAACATTAGTAATGTTGATAATGCTATTATCAATATTACCTCTGTCGCAGATGATACACCAATAAATAGTGATCTGTCTACATTACTCACAATGCGTCGCAGTAGCATCAAGCATGAAATCGATAAGAAAGTGAAGAGAATTCTGGAAGAGAAAGGAAAATCAGACGGCTGGGACAAGTCTGCTTCAGAATTAACTAATGGTCAAACTATGCCAGATCGTTATGTGGATGGATGTGACCCAGTGATTCGAATGAGATGTTCTACGCCATCATATATCTTCAGCTCGATTTGTCCGAAGAGTTTTTTGTCTAATGGCCCTGATAACCTGCAGAGGTGAGTAACTTCCCTTTTCATTGCTTTCAAAAAAATCAAACTATGATTGTGTGTGCTTAAGTGGTGAGACAACATTGAAAAATATCGTTAATAAACAAAAGAGAACAATGCCAATGTAATCATTTCTGCTGTGATATGATCTTATAACTTTTTAAACTTTTTCTCATTATTGCTTGTCTTTTGAAGTTACTTAAACAGCAGCAGTAGGAAACAATTAGCACTTAAAATTTACTTCTCGTTATATCTCTTTTCAAAAAACCTGACAAATCTCCACTGTTAGATTTGAAGTTTAGAAATATAGTTGTAAAAAAAGAACGGAAATATCAAACATGTACTTATAGTAAGACTTCGAACTAGAGAAAATAATAGTGGTACAGGCAGCAATGCTTCATAGTAGAACAAAATTAACGAAATCGATGTTTTATTTTTTTCGGGGAAAGAATGAAACAGATAATTAAACATGTGCATTTTTTTCGAGGAAATGAAAAAATAGCAAGAATTATTTTAAAAGCCTCATTTAAATCCTTCTCTGTTAGTTTTCTTATCTAATATAACCAAACAAATAGGGAGAAGCTGCAAACAATACTGTGCAGAACTTCAACGATCTTTAGCAGTTCTCTGTAATTGAATCATCATCAGAAAAAAACAAGCGGAATCTTTCAAATAGTTTCAATACTTGCGATTTTTGTTCTTTTTAGTGCTATGCATCTTCCACCGGTTCACTTGCTCCTAAAATTCGCATTTTCTTCATCTATCAATGATGATGAAATTTTAACTCAAATGGAAAATTAGAAATTATGAATATCATAAAATAAATATGCAACAAATTTAACCATATAATGTGGGAAGATATCTTTTGTTTTTCTCTAAATAACATTTCTCCAAATCATCTCCGTCATAAATTTATACAACAACAATTTATACAACTCATATTGTCGATCGATCATAATTCTACGTTTCTCTTAACTTTCTGCAGGTGACTTCTTCTTCTTCTTGCTCTATGACAGTAAAAATTAATGTTTAAAATGGCTTTCTTGAAATGAAAACAAAGGTGACAGCTATCAGTATACTTTGAATTATTCAGTCCAAACAAATCAATAGTGCATGATGAAATTTCAGCACTTCAAAATGTTACTAGCTTTCCCTCATGTAATTATGCCATTTTGCAGTTTGAAAATAACTAAAAGAAGTACAGAAAATACTAGAAAGTTAAAAAAATCAATTGTCAAAAGGATATATCTTCCTTATTTCTTTTAATAATGAATTCATAAACATTTCACTAGAGTCAGCCTATCATCCACGATAACTGAAACACTTTTCAATATTAAAATTATACTCCAAGAAGGAAAATTTGTATATTTATTGATAGTTTTGTATCAAATATTTGAGAACTACATCCAAATATTGCAAAATAATCATTAAAAAAGAAAATTGATAAATCATCATTATCGTCATCATTCTTCGGTAATTCATTATCACTACTAATATTTACAACTAAAACCTGCTAAAGCTATTTTCAATTCTTAAAGAATAGATTTGAAACAATTTTCATCTTTTCAGGCTTCCTTCCAGGGATGATACTTCACTAACACGAAGGTTTGTCGATGAAGAAATGCCTCCAGTACAAGTACTTCAGTTGGTTCTCAAAAAGTTTACCTATAAAGAGGTGAGATGAATATCACGAAGAGTGTTTAGAAGGTGTTGCTTAAAGCACAAATAAACTGAACTTATTAAGTCTAAAATATTAATGAAGGAAACTCGTAAAAGGCAACACAATTTTGAAATAAACTTGAGATATAAAGTAAGTTCGTATACCTTTTAAAAAAAATTGATTTTACCTGTTAGATAATTTTTACAGTGGTCAAAAAGGTAAATGTGTTTTGCAGCAAATAACTATTCTCCTTTTTGACCGGTGAAAATTTATAATGGGTAATATGAATTTTTTTTTTATGTTGGTTAAATATTTTCATGATTGAATTTCAAGTGTTTAATTTGAAATGAAAGCCAAATTAAAGAAAAAATTTATCATTGATGACAATTTTTAATATTTGGAGTTATTGATACTGTATGCATAAACTTTTTGATAGTTTTTAACCAACTTTTAAAAAGTCATTATCTAAATTTGATTTTGTGTTAATTAAGATGAATTTAAGTTAGGTGAATTGAGACGAGTTCATCCACACTGGGATGAGCTATGTGGACAAGCACTGAATAATGGATATCACGAACTAATTAAAAAAGCGGGCAAATTATTGACGGATTGTCAACGACGTATACGTTCTGAGCCCGATCTCCACGATGTTCTGTCGATTTTAACCAGCGTGCAAGTGCATATTCTCAATCCCGTCGATATATTACGTCCAGCGATGGATGAAGGTTTCTATCTTTTCTTCTGTTAAGAATCATTGGAATGATTGTTGATCAACAAATCCCGAATTACGCATCACACTTGCAGGTGTTTGTTGCTTTCCATATGGTGAACTGCTCGACCAAACCTTCCATATAATACAAAAAGCAAAAGAGATGATGGAAGGTAAAAAAGACGTAAGTTTATGCTTTGTTTGCATAAATTTATTCAGAAATGAACCGCCTCACAGACAGTCATAAAATAATGGATTGTAAAACTGATGCAAGTTTAGATGCATCAGAAAGCTTGTTGAATCTAAGAAGTTTTTTTAAGTCACACTGTCGTATATACCTGCATTTCTGGCATGCATGCAGGCATAAAGTGCGTCTTGTAGATAACCATCGACTGGAAACCAACAGCGGAACTGGCAAGACATGCACAATTACATTACAAATTCAATTTGGAAGCACTGATGGAGGAGAAATTGGGTGAAGTAATCAGATTGAAGGCTTTACAATCCATTCAAAGAATAGACAGTTTCATGATCGATTCAACAGTTAATAAACTTGAAAAGTTCGTCTTTTTTTTTTTTTTGGGAGATTTGGTAAAAGACTTTCCAATCGAACTTTCCACGTAAAAAAATCTTTATGCGTCCTTCAGGCTCATAGATGTTTGTTGAGGAGAGAAAGATGTGCAATGGCATAGGAAAAACGAATGATATCAAAAAATAGATTGATTAAAAGTGAACGGATAGGACATGATAAAGAGGACTACAGAATCTTTCTCTTCTTACCACTATTTCTGAGCAGGAATGATCATTGATCGTTTTTCCTTTTGGATAGATAAGTTTATTTATTCTAAAAATGGAATCAATGCAAGAGAAAAGGGGAACTTCCGAAGATTAGTTTAAAGTTTGAAATCCAATGTAAGCCTGAGCAGACATGTGCTGTAATTAATTACTTGATGTGCTGGGATAAATCATCGATCAGACCATAGGTATTCAGGCAATGTACCTTATACTTATACTGACAGCATCGCTGCATCATTCCATCATTTCCTCGTGAACAAATTCGTCAATGATGCTAATATTACAGCTGTTTCGATGTGAGTGATTTCCAATGCAGTGTATTGAGATTTTAATGAAACTAATCTACTACATTATAGGGCAACCCACATGGCAAGAGATGAGCTGGAATGGGAAATTGAGCAGTTGAGGCATCAGAATGCCCAACTGAAGAAGGAGAATCGCGAATTGAAAAAGGATTGCATGAGATTAGAAGCACGAGTAGAAATCATCGAAAATAAATTCAAAACAATGGCCCGATTATTGCAGTAAACTTGATGATGATAGGGATCTGCTGTGATGGAGTAATTGCAACTTTTGCTGTTACTTGTTGTTAAACTCGTTTCTTAACAGTGAATCGAATTGGATCTTAGATAGAATAATGCAGTTGCCGGATATGTAAAAAGAAGTGAATTCAAAGAAAGATCAAAATATGTTTTTAAATGCATGCAGATGTTTGAATAGCAGAAATTTAAGACCCAATGATTTAAGATTTATTGATTATGAATAATGTATAACTATTTTCATCTCTGATACTTTCCCTTTCATCAGATGTTTTACGAAAGATTGGCGAAAGAAAAGAATGAATCTTGCTTTGAAATTAGGATTGTGTTAAGCAAGAAGCTTGACTTTATCTTATCATAAACATATTTCATTTCTTCAGGTAACGTAAATTATTCATTCCTTCTCGAAATAAGCATTTTTTTTTGCCAAGAGGATTTCAAAATCAAAAAAAAAAAAATGTTTTCCCAGCAAAAATAAATCAAATCTGCAATGTACTTATTGATATTTATGGATCTTGATTTTTTTTATTGCTTGAAAAATAAAAAAAAATCAAAATTTTTAAAATTTAAATATTTCTGAAAACCTTTGATTGTTCCTATTCAATTTTGAAATTATGTTCCTGAGACTAGTGTTATGTTTCTCTCACAATTAGTCTTTTTAATGATTTTGCACGGCTTCTATTCCTGATATGACTTTGAATTTATGTAACTCCTTTTCGATTCAGTAGTATAATTTGTCCTTCAAGCAAACAAAAAAGTTTGCAAGAATAACTTGATGGAGTTATCAGTAATATTCGATCATATATACCAACATAAAAGTTAACAGCGCAGCGAATTTCTCTTTTGAGATTGTTTAGACAATGAAATGTATACTTCACTGACAAAACATTCCCGAAATGAATTAAAAGTAGGGAATCCTCGAGACCTTCTAGGGACTTCATTTTTTTTCTTTTTTTTTTTTGTTTCATTGGAGTTTGCGATCATATATGAATAATTATGCTCATAAGCTATTTACGGAACCATAGAACTCCAGAAATGATAAAGAATTTCATTCCTTATTGCATTTGATATGAATGCATAATACAGATAACATTTGATATGAATGGATAACATATGATATAAATGGACAAAATCAATCTCGTCATTAGCAAATCCAGGTACTTTTAATTACAGGCTAAAAGATCAGAAAATAATTTATTCAGGAGCGAATTAGTTGGCAGCAGTTGAATCAGACAAGTAAATTTAATGAGTCACGCTTTGAAAGAAAGAAGCTAAAAGTGGCTAGTCAACTTCAAGAACAAGGGAGTTTAAAAATTTGAGAGATGAAGTGGGATTTTAAAATTTCAAGAATCAATGTACTATGTTTAATTTTCTGCTTTGATCAGGCTATTCAACTATTCCTCGGATGTAAAAACCGACTCCTCAGGTTCTCGCTATTATGAAATTCGGAATGTTCTTCCACTCATCAATCAGTTTCTCTATGAAAAAAAAAAAAAAAAATATATGCAACGAGAATTATTGTTGCAGATATGATGACGAAAACTAAAAATATCCTTTCAACAACAATCCGCAAATACAACTTTCTCAACTTCAAAGAATATAACTGCACTATCAACTTTTCGAATTTTAAGTTCAGTAAAAGTAAATGAATACTTCGACAGCATCCCCTGAAAATTAAAAATAATTATTCAAATCAATAATTCGAATAGATAAAAAAGATAGAAACGCTAAAATGACTATATAAAATCACCAAAAAATCCAACCTTAACAGAATTGGAAATTTTTTGTTTTTCTTCATTCCCTAAACCGTTTTTCCAACTCTGCATAGCATCTGAAGCGTTTTCTGGTACATCAATTAAAAAGAAAGCCTAAAAGTCACATTTCGTAAATTATCGAATCTAGCACAAAAACGATCATTTTCAGGTTTATATGATATGGAATTAATATTTTCGATGAATATTTGAAAAAGAAAGTAATCTTCATCACTAATATTTTGATCTTATTAGTCTTATGATTTATGTAATTATCTGAAAAATGGCGATTTTGAAGCTTTTATTTCTAAAAAGACGAATGTCCGTCGATCAACTGAGATGAAATGGTAAGAATAAATTGATATTTGCATAAGAACATTGATAATTCCTTTTCATCTTGTTTCTATAATCCTATAATTCGAACTGAAGTCGACAATATGATTCTCTTTACGATTTATACAAGTTAAAATACTATTAAAATATTTCTTTCGAAAATTTGAAAACTTACTAGTAGTGCAACAGGGAAAAGGAAGAAGAACGTCTTTTTATCAGATATCTGAAAAAGTGAAATTAAAATGATCCACTGAATAAGAAAGAATGAGCTTTTTCTTTTTTAATAGAAAGGACTTTGAAAGCACTGGAATTAAATAATAGATACCGATTCTTCATAAATAATAACTGAAATTATTGAAAATTAAGTAAAAATTTTTAAAGAGAACTTGCTTTTGCTGAATTCGAATCACTGAATACAAAATAACATTGCAAAGAAAGTTGCCAGCATTCGCCTTCTATAAAACATTTCTTTTAAACACAATGTTTCTTTTGCTAGAGGATCAGAAATGGGGATTTTGTACTGATGGAAATCCTGAATTACGTCAAAATATCTCATAAAAGGATGTTCCGAATGAACCCGAATTACCATTAAATAGTAATAAGAGGCAATCCAAAACAATGCTAAGAAAAATCCACCGATTTTGTTTCTGGTCATTTTAATCTTCAGAAAAATATTAGAAATATAGTTTTGTCAATAGCAAGCTAGTTCAGTATTCATTTAATACAGAAAATATATTCATCACACTCACTTTTGAAACAAACTGGGCACAATTTATATAATCCATACATAACTATCGAGGTAATGCGCCATAAACCACATTTGCCACAGATCAATGCAAAGATCGGTGTAGTATAATCAAATGAAAGTGAAATCGACCAACTACTTTAGATTTAATGAAAATGATTAACGAATATGATTAGTAAATATGATTTAGTGAATATGAGTAAGTAATTTATTAAGTAATTTATATACTAAATATTCACTACTTCTATTCACATTTTTGGTATATTTTGTATTGAAACAAAAAAATGCATTAAATTAAGGAACAAATAGAAACTTCGATAAATTTAAAGAAGTTCCTGGAATGATGCACTTTGTGAATTCCCATAATGCTTTCTGGTAAATAACTTGCTCGTCATTACTTAAGTGTTTATTCCTTTGACATATCTTTTTGCGTCCCACAGTAAATTTCTTGATTGAATTTATCTAGAAAGCTTTGATTTTAAGTAAAATAATTTCAGTGGTAATTTATAGGTTACATATTCTATACATTTTTATTAATACTAATGAAAAAATTTTTTTTATTACTTTAGGTAATGAAATTTGGTTGCTAAAATTCTGAATTAAGAGATAACATTCAAAAAATTATGTTATCTTCATTAAATAATGGTTTTTTCTAATTTTTTCTAGGTTATGGTTGAAACAGCTGACAAGTGGCTATCAGTGATATGTCATTCAAAAGTTGGAAATGAATTAAAGCTGTTCAATTGAGTTAGAAAACTGTTCTTATAATGAAACTCTCCCATATAATAACAAAAAACGACCAATAATTCTGAAATTCTCACTATGTTCGATCTTATTACATCCATGCATGTACTTTTTAAATAAATTAGCAGGTAATGTTCCATCACAAAACTCTCTTGGCAGAGTAGTATTTTTACAAATTTTCGTAACAAATCTGAAAGGAATATCTTTGTAAATTCAATCTACCTTCAAATCTCCAGTACAAAAATTTTCTACTTTAAAAGCTCAAAATGTCTGAAATTTTCAATGAGAAAAATTACTAAACTTTGTTTTCTTTTCTTAAACAGTTGAGAGCATTTGTCACTAAAAATTCACTCCCTCTTTTAGCAAGTGCGTAGAAACGTTGGAGCGATGGTAAAGAGAGACAACTTTGCTCTGAAATCCATTTTTTCACTATATATGTCGCAATCCATCCCAACTGCACAGCTTGCATCTGCTGCCACCGTAAATTTGGGGCAATGCATGCTTCGCTTTGATGGATAAAATTTGCTTTTTTGATAGAATGATGAATATCAAAAATTGATGCCATAATCTAAAAAATTTTACTTGCAAAATAAATAAGAATTTTGTAACTGAATTTGGGAAATTATCACATACAACATAAACTTACATCTTAAAAGCTCTCTTAGAAACCGAAAATCCTTCATCCTCGACATATATACAACAATAATATCGAAAATCACATTTTTTCTACGTAACAAAGAATTCAACTGGTAGGCTTTGCATGTCGATAAGGTAAAAACAAATTCGGAATCGAATAATGGAAATAATTGGGAGTGATTTTCACTTTTTTTAATTAATAAAATAATGAAACAAATGAATAGTATCGGAGAATAAAAATCACCTTTTCATTTGTGACAGGAGTGTTTAGTCGAACACGATTTGCTGATACACTATCATTCCGTGAAATTATGGAGGTTCCTGCTTCAGATTCCTGAACAGTGTTGTCACCAGAAGCAGATGAAATTATAGTTCTTGTTTGCCTTATAGTAACTTCAGAATTGAGAGAAGCATCAGATACTTTTTGTCTCGAAAAAGTTCTATTTGTGACAAAAACTTTCACATCACTGTAAAGAAATTAAATAGTATTGCTTCATCGAACTGCAATTATAAGTCATGAATATTTGGTAGTATTACAAATATTATTTGAGCAGAATTCAGTTTAAATTAGATTTGTTTGGCAAGATTAACAATTGAAGCTGATCCTCTAAGCTTGTAAAGGAATTAATTGAGATAAAACTATATTTGAACAATGATTAGAAAAGTGAATTTGAAAAATAAGGTTTATCTAAACTAAAAAAAAAAATTTTAATGTCAACCGTAATATTAGCAATATGTGCAAAACAGATTTCAATTCGTACAAATCATCAAAAGTTCATACTTCAATAGCTTTGCTTTCTGACTCGAAGAATCATCTAAAATCTTGATGCCTCTGTTATAACGTTTACCACCTTCATGTATGGTTAACATATCGCAGTCTTGCACTACATAATAATGCACATTGACAAGAAGCAATATATCACCGTGCTAAATTAAATTTCAAATCAAAAAGCTTTCATGTCCATTGCTACATATTGAAATTATATGTAATGGACTTTTGAAATTACATGAAATTCTAAATCACCTTGACATTTTTCTTCAAATAATCTCCATGCTCATTATAGAAGACTATATCGCAAAGATATTCCTTAGCCAGTGACTCCAATTCTTCATCAGCATGTATTACTTCAAAGATATTTTCATCTGCGAAGACAAACATAGAACTGCAATGCAAAAAATTCCCTTATTCCAGACGTAAATGGTCTTTGATTGAAAATTTTCGGAAACTATTTACCAAAAATAGTTCCTTCATATCTAATGAACTATAAACTTTCTAAAACTTCAACAAGAGGGCATGAAACCAACTTCCAAACTGCATTCCTAAACAAATATATCACTATAACTTGATTATTGGATCCTTCATAGACAAGTCAACAAAGTGAACTAAATACCTAGGTGGTTTCGTAGTGTCCCAGCATCGCAATACTACATTTCCTATATCATTTATGAATATTGATATTGCCTGCAATTCAAAATATGTAAAGGACACTTCACTATAACCTGCAATTCAAAATATGTAAAGGACACTTCACTATAATACGAAAGAAGACAAACGATTAGACAACGAAAAGACACAGACGACATTTTCTGGAAGTATGAAATCAGTTTTATTTGATTGAAAAATTATTTCTAGTTCCTCCTAACGTCTCAATGAGAAAGCAAAACAATTTAAAATATTTTATTACTCAAATCAATAACAGAATCGAAATTTTGGATATTTCAGGATTACACTGTATTTACTAAGCTTTATTAGTATTGTTGATATTATTCTTATCTTTCATTTGACTGTTCGTTGCAAGCCTTTCAGACATAATTATAATTTAACCTTAAATACCTGTACAACGATGTTATAATATTGAAAACGCACGACTTGATTCAAACAGCAAACTGTTTCACCTCCATTATGGAATTTAAGCGTATTGCCAAAAAAGGAATTAGCTGCAGACGAGACAATGGGCATATTATTTGAATAAACTTGTAATGCAGCAATCTAAAAGCAAGACAAATACAGAACATAACATTTCAAAACTAAAAAAAAACATAAATCAGTCGTTACTGCAATTTTCGGATTATCACTATGAAAATAAACTTCGATTTATAGAACAAATACCAAGGTATGGTAAGATTTAATGAACAAATTTAAATTAATGTTTTGAAGCGAAACTTTGATTTACAATTTAATTAGGAAAATTAAATTGTAAATCAAAGTTCCGGAAATTCATGCAGAACGATTACTAAATATCCCGAAGACACGATATTCAGACAAAAAAAATGAGAAATCTCATTACTCAATATATAGATTTATTAATTTAAGCACCAAAACATAACGATCTTTAAAGCAATAATAAAATTTATAAAATAAATTTAATAAGTTGTACCATCTCTTCGCAGTTTTCAGGCAAATAGTAGTTTGCAGATGAGTGAAAAACGACATTAAAACCACTGCCTAACTGATGATTAATTAATACTATAGCGAATTCATCCGCATTCAATTTTCCATATAACGATGGTAGTCTTCCCGGATTTGTTCGGATCTGTCATTATGAAAGAGAAATATGGAATATACAGAAAGCATTTACTTTTAGTTATGAGGAATTCAAAGCAAAGATATGAGAAAATGAAAATTTATTTTATAGAAAAATGAAGTGTCAGAAGGCTAACAATAAATTTACGGAAATGCAGGCCAGAATCATGAAAACTGCTTACATGAATTATTCGAATTTGTGATGCTGATATTATCCATCTATTCTCATCTCAATAATGAATGACTCACATGAACATGATTAAGTTGGATGATTTGATCAATTTTAATTCTTTCCGTAAATATGTCCGTCATTTCGCTATATATAATGCATCGTATAAAAAAATTTACACTAGAATCGCGCAAATATATAACATTGACTAACTGCACTGAAAAATGCAAAAAGTTTCAGAAAGCTTTTTTTTATAAAAGATGATCGTCAATAAAAATATCTGAGTAGAATTAAATTTAAACGGAAAGCCATAACTTTTCCAATGAAAAATAACAAATATAAACTTGCAAGATGGTCACAACATAGTAACTTTCTCTTGTTCAAGGATAACTTTGTTCTACTTCTTCACAAAACTGAACTTTACATTGAGGCAGTAATCAGTGTTAACTAAATGAAGAAATGAATAGTAAATAAAAGATTAAAAAATTTCTCTCTAATAGAGAAAATTACAACAGCTGCTGAAGTAAACTTACCATTTTCTAGGATATCAACCGACCGGATACTTTTTACTTCAGCAACTTTAGCAAACACATGAATCTGCAAAAATTTTCACTCAACAAATCTGAAAGAAAATTCAAATAATAGACGACGGATAGTCAGATTATCTCGAGTGGATCGATCGATTTGATATCGTTAGCCTTTTTTAACAAACCTTTGGATAGCATGAGGTACACCGAAATAATCCTGATTCATGAAAGATGAGAAATATCATTGAATTGAAACTAAATCATTTCCAATGAATTCATAAATTTCGTATTAAATCATTCGGGTTGATGAAGAAAATCTGACGGAGTCGTAGTTCACTATTAATGGATGTTATTAACACTTACCTTTTCCTTTGTGTTGCACTTCTTCAGATTAACCAGACTTGTGTATGAATAACTTGACTGTTGTTTCATAATGCTTAAAATATTCCTCTTCTTTCACAAAATCCAATTTAATTTGTTTATCAAAAAATATGTCTAATTACCATCACAATCTACCAATCTTGCAATATGGAGAGCAGAAGGCGATATCTTTTCCTTATTGATAGAGACCAAAAAAACTATACCAATCCTTAAATAACTTGGGATTAGCTTATGGATTTGCGACTTGACCATCATTTAAATGTACCAAATCATGACACGTTTGAGTTCGTTCTTTACTTTAATTAATGTCTCTGATAACATATTCACAATATGCTTGGGCTGGGAGCAATAATGGAAATGTCGATATTGACGTATCGCTAGCTTTCTAAATATCTTGTATTTTCCTCTCACAATTATTATTTGCTACGAACTGTTTTTTCACCAGATCATCTGATAACCGGAATTTCTTGCCATTCAAATTAAAATTAAAAATGCGAAAAAGCTGTCGGAAAATTTCAAAAGATATGATTAATACAAACAAGAAGTGTTAAAGGTCAAGAAGCATGTAGCTTCAAATGTATCAACAAGCTGATAAACAGAAAAGTAAACATGTTCTTTCCCGCCAAACAATAAACATGTTTACTGCCAAATTCGTTCCGATTAATTGATAAACAAAGCGAGGTTAACCAATCATAACGCGATACACTGTAGATCAGGAGAGGAGGACTCTCGAAAGGATTAAAAAATTCAGATTTTGGACAGAAGTACTTCTTATTCCACAAGCTGGTTAACGAACATCAGTGTTCCCTACTACAGTATTTTACAACGACCCCAGCAAATCGACTCAAATTGACACAACAATCAACAATCAAGCAGTTTTCATTTCTACGACCGACAAAGGAAAGAATACCCAATGATGATCTATCTGGATATTCTCGGATAGTGTTTTGCCTTTTAATAAATTCTTTCTTCTAACAGGAATTGTCTCTTTCGTAAAATTTATTTTCACGACAAGACCCTATTGCAGTGACACCCATGAATTGATTCAATTTCGTCAATTAAATGAACTTGTTTAATTCAAACTAATTTAGCTCAATTTTGTTTATTTTAAAAAAGTCCTGCCTTTTCTGACTATATAAAGCCTCTTATTTTTTTCTTATATTATACAATAAGACATTCATGTATATACGAATATTGATGGCAAAAGACAACAAGAAATATTGAGAATATATTGACAAAACTGAACATATGCCCAATTCTCTCGAAAAATTTATTTGTTCGTATCGATATTTAATCTTTATACAGCGTGTAACATCTCATAAATAAGGAAATATAGCGGATGGTACTCATGAAGCTCATAAACACATATTATATTTTTCATAATTAACTCGTAATTTTGCATAATTCATAATTACATGTTTTATCAAAATATCAAAAGAAAAGAAAACTTGAGAATAATCATAAAAATTATGGTTTGCTTTTTCATTAACATCAAAATTCAGATCGAGAAAACCAGGTATTGGGTGTCCGATTATGGAAGCTTTTCAAAATTTAAAGAACAAGATATGATAATCTGTAAAAGAAGTAGAAAAATCAAAAATTTTGGGTAAACAGCAAATCAAAAACAACGAATTAGAATTAAAAATTACAGAAAAGTAAATAAATGATAGAGTAAAATGTGGAAAATGAACTGTTAAAACAATAAAAAATAAAAAAAAAGTCTAAAAAAACTATTTGTTTAATTATTCTAAATTTGTTTAAAAATCTTAGAAATGAATTAATCATTATAACTGAACATTTTTATTCTTTATTTCTCCAGACGTGAAGATGACTTCTTCTTATATAAATCAGTAACAAATTGCGTGCCTGCTTTGCGAGCTGCACGACCAGCGATAGACCGTGGGCCAAGATCCCAAAGTTGCAAAGCAGCCAAAGAAGTGTGACCAGTTGCGTACAGTGCTTCATGTGCTGTTATCGAAGCTTGATCGCCCCACCTGGAAATTCAAACTGATAAAGCTGAAATAAATTGATGAAAACTATTAATTTCAGCAGGCAATAGATAAGAGCGATCAATCTATTTAAAAAAGTTTACTCAATACAAAATTCTAGATATACGCCTTTTTTTATGGCAGTTGAAATTTGGCTTGGTAATCTGAGTGAAAGCTTACTTGTGTCTCACAGTATCTACCGTTTCATCAGCAATATTTTTAGCCATTGTCTTGGAAGCATTTTCAAGAGCAATCCATATAGTGCTTGCGCTTGTGATACCACTCCCCAATACGTAAACTGTGCCATGAACAACACCACTCTCACCATCACCTAAGTGTTTTTCTGCACCAGATGCTAAAGTCTTCCCAACTGATATACCCATATCTCCAATTTTATCCACTAAAACGAGAAATGAAAGTCTAAATGATGATTTTGAAAGAAATAAGGGAATGAAAACTGATTTTAAAAAATCTATGAAAGAAAATAACTGAAAAGAAAATATTTGAAATAAATAATATAACCACATCAGAAACACATAATAAGCAAATATTGTTGCAAAATCTAACTGAAAAAAAATGCAATTTCAGTCATCTTTGTAACATTCACTATTCTTTACCCTTTCCATTTTAGTTAAAGTGATATTAAAACAATGGAAAATCAAGACAAACTGATACTCTGAGATCAACCTAGATTTTCAGAATTTACAAATCAGATCTTATTTAAGCTATGCGAATTTTCAAACCATTAATAAAAGCTTATCACTTGTGAAATTTTAATTTTTAAACAAAGAAACTGCAATTTTTACTGAAAATTTACATAGATATCTTGTGCACTTCGCGACCATTTTGCTACCTTTGTGGACATAATGTATGCCAAATCTGATGCCTGCATTTATTTGCATCGGTTCTTGATCTGGTGTAAGTGAAGAGCGAATTTGTGCTGATTTATCAGAAACAAGTTTGGATGTTTTCTGGACAACATGATTTATATTTGTTGCCAAATAATCACTACCTGCATGAAATTTTATCAAAACAGATTTTTGCAATTGATAAATTCAGGAGATCTCAAACATCTTATTCAAACCCGTAGCCAAATTTTTTCTAAAAGAAGAAGAATTTAGCACATGAAGAAAAAATGCCTCTCATCAAAAAATCGCCAATTTTCTGACTAAGATGCTCTCTTTCTTCTTTACTCATTTGGCGAGACAGTTCCTGGGTTCTTATCTCGGTATAATGTTTCAAAATTGAGTAGAAATCCTCTTCATCCTTAGCGTCCAGATTTGTGGGCAAAAGGATCCCAACAAACATATCTGCAACATATCAATGCAAGTATTAGCTATATGATTAAATAAAATTTGAAATCATATTAAAATTTAAAAGAACCTAGAAAAATTAAATTCTACTGCAAGCTTAAAAGGTTATCTACCTGGTTGTTCTGAAGTTGGATTAGGCACTATGTAAGCGCCAAAATCATTTTTTAGAACCGGTGTACTTCCAGGAACTAGTGGATATGACCATGGACCAACCTGAAATTATGCAAGAAATCATTATAATCCGTGATTCTTAAATGAAGGAATGCATGAAATGAATGATCGAATAACTCCTATAATCATTACAACGAATGTTTGCTTTTACTTATCACAAGCCAAAACTTGATTGCTGTTTGGAATTAACTCATGAACCCAAATAAAAAAAAAAAAAAAATTGAAACAGAAAATCTTGTTCTGCTTGAAACGACCTTTATATTTCATATTTTGCATCAATAAAACAATTTAAAAAAAAAAAAAAAAAACTGAAAATATCCGAATCTAATCCTCGACAAAGAACATGAAAAGTCGAAACAAAAATATTATCATTTAAATATAGTTGCCGATTCGGAGAATGATAAATATCCCTTCTATTTTTAATTTATTATAATTTGACGACAAGACATACCTGTATAAATGCTTCCACTTGAGTAGTTTCCGGTCTTTCTTCAGTTGAAGAAAATCGGAAAATTTCTAGAGAAGAAGGAACAGTTGGAGCTGAAGTGCTTTCATTCTGAAAGTGAAAAAATTCGAAATTTTTGGATTTTTGGGAAACTCTGAAGGACTTACTTTAAATACATTGTTATGTTTATTGTAAATTTCTAAAAAACCATCTAACAACAAGATTGCAAAGAATAGAAAAACTTTAACCCACCTCAATGATAAAAAGCTGCACTCCATCTGGTATGTAATATATTAGATCTGCTTCAGCTGTACGCACTGATTCGATCTGTTTTTTCAACTCATTTTTATTCTAAAACTATTTGACTATTTTATTAATATGCTTACTGTAAATTTCTAAAAAGAATAATGACTATTTCATCAATATGCTTATTGTAAATTTCTAAATCTTAAGAATAGTTAAAAAAGTTCGCAGCGTGATTTTCAAGATTGAAAATAATTATAAAAACAAGATGACCTCTTCATTGTCTACTTTCATCTTTTTGGTGTCCGATGTATCATCCTTCACTTGTTTCTGTCTTTCCTTGTTCTTCTTCAAATCCTTTATCCTTGCTTCCACTCGTTTTTTACCTTCCGTCACTACTTTATACATATCATTTTTTTTGCAGTTCTTTTCTTTTGCTGCTTCTTTTATAAGCAACAAGCTTCGCTCATAAAATGCTAGTGCATTTTCCTGAAGTTCATATCTTTTAAAAATAAACAATTTTTAAATGAAAGTTCCTATCAGATGAAAAGTCTTTTCGCTTAATCTCTGCATTGATTCTTTATTGATTAATCCGAATAGAAACAAGCAAAACTAACAATATCGTCGATTTCATCGTAGCAAAGGCCTTGTTCCATGCAAGCACATGCTTCAGAATACAGTTCATTGACGTTGCGATTTGTCGCCATCTCACATTTATGATGTTCCTATAGTTTTACCCTTTTGATAACAATTCATAAGCGCAAAACATGTTATATAATTATGAAGCTCTACTGTGCATGATTCATTAGAATCATTGTAGCATGAAAAGATGATTGTTACGTGAGAATATGAGAAAGAAAATTTGGAAAATACTACACAAAGGATGGCATTAAGATGGCACCGAGCACTGAATTACTTCGATTCGCAGAGCCGAGGGCATAAGTCAAGCGAATAAAATAAGAAAAGAAAGAGAAGAATTTCATCGGAATTCTTAAAATGACTCATACTATGATGCGAAGGAATTCAGTAAAGCTCATAGTATATTAGCTGGAAGACATATGTCAAGCGATAGATATTGTTTGTGCATTAAGTGATGCGAAAATTGCTTGGGATAAAATATCAGGTTATATGAAATAGAAACTCATAGAAACTCCCTTTTCTCTCCGTAGTGCAGAATGCCAGAATTACGAAGAGAAAAGCATCGCTATCAATGAATTATCTTCTCTTAGCCGTAGAACGACGAAGGACCAGAGTTTTTCGCAAGAGAGCACTTTCAGCATTGATTAAATCGAGTTATAGTGGAAGAATCGACTCGAACATTTGCATAATGATCGCATTTTTTCCAATGAATCATTCCTCTTTCTATCACTATTCCCAAGAATTTTCTAGCCCACTTATACCTATTCAAAGAAAAACAAAAGACGCAAAACTAAACGAATGAAGTAAAATTGTCCTCAACTTCTCAAGAAACTATTTCAAAATATTCTCCTTTTCATATTCCATTCCAACTCGTTATCATCTAGAGTGCCGAATCATTAAAACACAATATAAATCACGATACACTCTCTTTTCATTATTTTTGCCAATTTTCGAAAATTATCGTAACAGATGTTTTCGGAAGTTGATATGTATGCAACAGATAAAAATTAGTCTAATGGAACTTCAATTCCACATATCTGAAATTCACTTCATAAAAAATTTTATTTCACTTTTTTCATTTTCTAGCTCAAAAAAAAAAAATATGAGAGAAACGCGTCATGTATACCATAAGGTATGTCTGGCAAACATTTTCTCCAGTAGAAAGTTTTATTGGCGAGACGAAGTATAACTTTAATTAATTATCGAGAATTATTTTGATTTCTGGTTATTTTGTCGCATTTTCCGTCCCACGATCGATATAATAATAATAATAATAATAATAATAATAATAATAATAATAATAATAATAATAATA
>KZ269977.1:2700078-2772777 GCA_002249935.1 Onchocerca flexuosa | reverse complement strand
AATAATAATAATAATAATAATAATAATAATAATAATAATAATAATAATAATAATAATACAATAAGTTGAAAATTGCTCAACAGAAGAAAACAGCAAAATATGAGGTAGAACAAAGATAGTAAGAAGAACAGAGAATTCGACCAGAGATGTAATTGCTGTTTTTTAATTTTATTCACATTCTTGTTTACATTGGATGTCAGCGATGAAATAAATAAAAGATGATTTGATTCTCCGTTCTATTAAAAACAACTCAAAAGCTAAAAATCTATTTACGATCATCATACACAGAAATAAAAGACTCAATACAAATGAGCAATTCAGTTATGGAAAAGTTTCAGCAATTTGTGGCCACTCTTTTTTGACGAAGGCATTTTGACCATGTCAACACCTTTCGGGCTCTTCGAACGAAGACCGAATGTACTGCAACGGCCAGAATTCTTGATCGAGAAAGCACTTTTATTCACTAAAAAGACTTTTCTAAAAAATTATTCACAAAAAAAAAAAAAAAATGGAATAAAATTATTTAACAAAAAAAATCATTACTTCTCCGCCAATGTTACCGCCGCTTATTGCGCTTATTGCGTCCACTCTCAATCATCACTTAACACTTCCATGGAATTTTACAAGAAAAATTATTGTGCAGTGCTCTATTTTATATGATAGCATTTTACAAAAAAGAATAAAATTATCGGGAACATTATAGATAACAAAAAGCTGCAGAGACCAAATTTTACGAAAAAATTCGCCAAAAAATCGAGTCAATAATAGATCTGCAAGACCAATGCACCAGGTGCACTGATCTTGGAGATCTATTAGTGATGATTCAAAGAAACTATTCGTATATAAGTTTATTGAAGATACACTCATTTTGGAATTTTTTCTATTTCATGATTCATCATTTTTTAAAATTTACTCGCTCAGTGGGCTGTTTTTAGACATTTCCCATCATTCCAGTATGAACGAAATTTGCTTGCTGCTTCCGAAAATATATCTTATGCCTTCGATTCAACTGAATCACTACTATTCTTTCCCTTCTCCGAAATATATGTTCAGAATCATTGATACTTCAGTAATACTTTTTTTTTTTTTAATTTCAATATCATTTTTTTGAAATATTACAGAAGAAACTTACCCGAAGAAGCGATTTCAGAGTCGGAAGAACAAAGCCGTTGAGATGGACTATGTCTTTTCGACCGATCAGTTAAGAGCACAGTAATTGGACGTCTGAAAAGCGCAGCAACTCGTTCCCATTCATCTACTGCTGAAATCTCGCCGAACATCACACCAAATCGTTTCGCTAACTTTTCACCATCTGATTCACTCACCTGACTAAAAAAGTTGGCTGCAATAGAAAAATATCCTGTATAACTATCAAAACTAATCAAATTTTTTTATGTTGCTGTACTTGGATAACTTGTTTTTGATCTTTTTTTTTTAGAAAAGTAAAATTCTCATCAATCAGTAGTACTGATTGCTAAGTATGATTTTCTTTTACTACATTATTCCTTACCTACTGCAAACTTTTTTTTAAAAAAAAGTTTGCAGTAGGTAAGGAATAATGTAGTGAAAGAAATCATACCCTACAGAAATTTCTGACAGTAAAAAAATTAGACTGAAAATTCTAGTCTAGCAATTTTCGAATCTAGAGCAACTTGAAATTTTGAAAATTCAACTTATTTGCTTCTGAACATTAAATATCTTGAAAGAAAATTAGGACAATGTAAATACTAATCAGGTATTTCATATATCCACTACTTTCTAGCGAAATATTCAAAAAGTAAAGTTTTTTGGTCCAATTAATTTTTGCAGAGCATTTTTTTTACAACTACTTACCGATAGCGTTCAAGATCAGTTTTATTCCCCACAAGTAAACATTTGTGTTGCCAGGCACAAAGATGATGTTCATGTGCTGAAATCTGTTGCATTGTCGATTCTGCGTATTGCAGGGACAATTGTGATGTTATGTCATATACCTCAAAATGGTAAACTGTCTTCTTTTTCAAAACTATTTGGATTTTTAGTTCTCAAGATGCTAAGTATATTGCCTCATTATAACAAGGAAAATATATAACAAAACATGACAAATATAATTCTTTATAAAAAAATCGAAAAAGTAATTTAATGAAGCCACTAATTTTCTTTTTGTAGTTTTCTTCGTGAAGTAGCCATCCGATAATTAATTTTCGAAAAAATAAAGGGATTACGATAAGTTGTAGAATAAGGAATTGCTCATATTGTCTTACCTTTTTGATCAAATTTGTCAATTCAGATACAAGTGGGAATTCTGATTTAAAAAAAAAAAGAGCTAAATTAAAAAATGTTTCAAGAGATGGTCATTTTAATAATTCTGCAATCATTTACACAAATTGAAAGTCTACAATAATTTTTCTATTCTGAAAGAACTAACAATGATGTAAACATCAGCCCACGAAAGGTAACGCATCGCATCTCGTCCTGAACCATCCACTGTATCCATTAACCAAACGACCAGCGGTTGCGAGAGTAAAACATCTTGACGACAGTAAGTTTCTTCTAAGGATGGAATTTAAATTCAAATGATTGTAATTTAAAAATGTATGGAAATAACCTCTTGACTGTGGAAAAGTTCCGTCATTATTGAGTGATGAATGTGAGAAATGAGATTTTAAATTTATACATATCAAAATTGCGAAGTAAAAGGCAAAAACAAACCAAGATTTGGGTCATATTCGCCAATAAACCGACCTGCTATGTATTTCACTGCCAAAGCTACAAAATAAATAACGGTTATAACGAAAATATTTGCAAATTAACCAATTATCATATTGATGAAGAAATGATAAAGAAATGTAAAAATTTGAAGGACATATATGCTTAATTTTATTAATAGAAAATATAAATTACTGGAAGAAATGACCAGGAAATTCAGAAAAAAAAAAAAAAAATTCATTTTTTAACTGACAATAAATATTGCTATTCTAGATAATCAGCAAAGAACAGAATATTATTATACAATGTCAAATTCAGCAAAGTACATCAGTAATTTATCTATGAAGAAAATGAGAAACTTGACTTTACTATTGCATTTGTTCTTTTGTTGGATAACGAAAATTGCATAAAAATTAAAGAAAAGATTATAAGAATATTCGCAGCAATTGGTTAAAGTAAAGTATTTCTAGCAAAAATCGGTAAATAATACAGTAAGTCTCACCTGATTTCCCACAACCTGTCATCCCAATCAAAGCGACACGTACCTCAATAACTGATGAACACATCATTCTTTGCTTGCAAAATTGAGAACTTCTAAACCGCTGTTCAATTTCCCTTGTAACAGGAGTAAAGGATTTCAGTGAAAATCTTGCTAAGAAGCACTTTACAATCTCATTCTAAACTTCAGCATCAAATAAATAAGAATGACAGCTGATCCTCTCTGTTCTCTATCGCAGGAAATATTTTGCTGCAATAATCTTAATGTCGATTTCTGAAATTCAACAATGCTTTTATCCTTTCTCCTCAATTTATTCCACAGTTAAACTGACCCATATTTATCATGTTCCTTAAGCAACAGATAATTTAAGACTAATTTCTAATAAAAATTTAATTAATAACTAGGACAGATTATTAAATAGCTTAAATTTATTTAAAAATAAAGAAACTGAATTAGAATTTAATGATTTACTAATACATTTCAAATAATGAAAATATAATGACAAAGATCGAGATAGTAACAAATTGTAACAATTAACGATGACAAAACATATACAATTATTAAATATACAAAGGACTTTGAATATCTTCAAAAAACAATAAATGGTAATTTAACTTTGGAAAAAATGGATTTCTCATGCCGGGTCGTCGGGTGTGATAAATGGCGGCAAATGGAAAGTGGCAGTACCAAATCCACGAGTACGATCAACTGAAATAGCGAATGGATCTGTCGGATGAAAGAGAAGTTGAACAAAGCGACCTTGATTAAGGTGCATTTCGAACAACGGCAAACACGTTAGACGAGAAAAAAACCTGAATTTAGCATTGCTTTGGAAGTTAAAAAGTATTTCTGTAGTAATATCTATATCCTTTAAAATTATACCTTCTTTCAAGAAAACTTCACTCACAAAATTAAAAAACCAAATTTTGAAAATTCGTAAGAAATGTTTGCAAAATTCTCTGTCATCTTATAGCATTGAAAAAGAAAAAGTAAAGAGAAAAAGTCTTTTAAAATGATACACTATTGATTTTGTTGCAAAGTCATTAAAAACTGTCCACTTAAAAAACCAGCAGGAAGAAATGTCGAGATAAAAAGAGAAAAAAAAAAAGAATTCTAATCCGCCGTCACAAAAGAAAACTATTCAAATCACGCTTAGAATTTTTCGTCCCACTATACATAATGTTAACTGAAAATTTCACATATTTCGATGCTTTCAAAAAATTTTAGAAAAATTGAAATAAAATACACCCGAAAATATTTTTTGGTTTTGAAAACCTGTGAAATAATAAAAAGTGGTAAATCCTAACCGAATCACTTCACTATCGGTTAATTTGGTCCGCTCAATAAGTGTAATCAGTCGATCATCAAAGCGAAACATTGATGGATCCAAATATGGAGTTTCTACAGGAATATAACTGAATGAATAAGGCAATTGACATATAATACGTCTTCGTGTTTCCCTATCAGACCCTGTAACTAATATTTCTAAATGGTTAAACATCAAATAGATGATCCCTTTTAATATTATGCATTATAAAATCCGAAAATTTTAGAATTTTATATGACATTAATAATATCATACATTTGGTACGTTCTATACAGAATTTTTCAAAAAGACTTCCAAACTGTTATTTATCCGGTTGTTAAATCCAACCCTCAGCAAGATTGTTGGTGACATACTCACTGAATTTTCATATGTTTTATGAAGTTTCAATATTTTTTAATTATTGCAAGCCGCATACTATAGTTCCTATTTTTAGAGCTCTCCATATAATCATGCATAATAAATTAAATTTTTAAAAGCAGATTCAATTTGGTAAACTACAGTAAATCTATTATGATTAACCTCCTCGAGCATCAGTAAGTGCATCTTTCATACGTTCGTAGGCCACCAGTGCTTGCTGACAGTGTTGAATGGTGCAAGGAAAACGATTCGACGAAACATGAGCATATTTCAGTTCTTCTTGACATTTTTCTATCAGCTTCAAAAAATTTGCTGAATAACGATCAAATGCACCCAGGATATCACCTCTTTGCCAGTCCATCAGTACGAGTAATAATGGATAGCTACCAATTCCTGGGGTTGCAGCAAACGCTTCTAAATGAAACGTCATGGGAAAGCATCGTCAAGTTAATAAATATTTTTATTTTGGGGAATATAATATAATGAGACCAAAGGATCAGGATCAAAAAACGGATACCTTCATTTACAAAACGAATTAATATAATGCTTGGAGTAACCAGCTGCATTTGCCACATCCTTAGCGATCGAAACTGTGCAAAAGTATGCAAGAAATTGTCCACTTGAGTTGAATCTGCACATCGATGATAAAGATATGTCAAAATTCGTTGCTTTACTCCTACAAAGTCCTCAAATTTATATTTAAATTCTGGAGCAAAAAAAAATTTTTTTAATTAACAACTATCTTATAATACCTTATTCTTCCACAAAAACCGTTTTGAACATCCTGAGATAATAGATGCAGAACACTAGATCTCGCAAGCTACTAGTTTGCGAAAAGGTAATATTTATTTCAGTTGGTTAAAATCAGATTAATCATCGGACACACAACTGCTAAAGAGGTCAAACGGAATTATGACACTGCTGATAGCATGATTATTTTAAAGATGTATGCGGTAGACGTATGTGTTAAAACTAGCGTAAACAGCGCCGCCTATATATAAGATAGAATGGACACTATATAAGATACTGTACCAGTAGAATGCAAACTAAATAAGATACTGTACATCACATGAAAATGGTATCTTATCGAAGAACTAGTGATACGAAACTTTATAATAACTACTATTTTTTCAGAAAAATTATTAAGTGACAAGAATTTTAACAATAAGAATTTGATGTTATGTCGAAAGCAAGATTGTTTTTTTGATAGAAAAAACAAAATTATTTCAAAATTCAAAAGATAATTAAATGATCAAATAAAAGCAAACCACTAAGAACAACGTCCGTGGTAGGACTATTCGGACTTTTTTCGGCCGCCATTACAAGATCTTCATCGTCAGCAAATAAATACCTACAAGTCACATAAACTAAATTTTTTTGAAAATTTAGATAAAGATCTCTTTATTAATAGAAGAATCTCAGATTTCTTGAATTTTTCCCAGATATACTTTCTAATTACTAGTATTCAGAAAGTTAAAGAATGTTTTGAAATGAACAAATTATGTAAAAAGGGTTTTGTTTCATAATATAACAACTTATTACTACCAGCTCTTACTTTCATACTATATATGTTTAAAGAAATGTTGGAGTTTTCTTTATAGGCTTGGAGAAACTTCGTAGATTATTAGAACTGGAGTTTTGGAGAATGAAGCAGAAATTTTAATGATTTCAGTAATCTTTTGTACTATATTTCATAATTCACAAACTTTATTTTCCACAATCTATTTAGATGCAAGAATATCATGAAAACAACTTAAAAAAAAAAAAAAAAAAAAAAAAAACATGAATCAATCCAAAAACAAAACTGACCGTCCAACATGGCCGAGCAGAGTGAAATAACCAGTATCTTCGCTAATATGCAAAAAATGAATCGTTTGATGTTGAAATGAAAGAACAGCCAAAAGATAACCTATCAAAGTTACGCCGCGTGATATCCAAAGACGATCTGCATCCAGATAATATTTGTCACAGATATCACCAGTCTAGAAAGTCAATTTCAGTTAGAAAAATTAGCAACTCTATTACCATACTAATACATTTAAGGATTTACATAATTTATACAATTCCTATCAAGAAATAGGAGCATTATTTTTGCAAAATCATTTGAAATCTCTCACTTCTAAGTACTACGCTAAAAAAATAGACAAAGGTGCATAGAGTTTCTAGCAAACCTAACATTCATGTCGATGCAATAAATAATGTAATTTATAAGTGCCTGCACTGACACCGGAGGAAGTGATTCGTTATTTTGATAAACATCATCCCATCTTAGAGCATTTTCCGATGTAGGATATTCTGCAGCAACTGCAAATAAAGCACATCGTGCATGCCGCTATTATTTCAGTACTGAAATAATCCCTGTTTGAGTTATGTTTCCTCGTCAATAAGATCACTTAAAAATTATAAAACCTATTCGATATACCAGCGAATATAATTTATTGAGATATTTTTTACTACAAAATCTTCTAAACATAATCTATATAGCTCTCACAATCGATACTAAAACGACCTTCCCAAATTCAACTTTTTAAACAAAAAAAAATACGGATTCATTAACTGTTAATATTTTTTTGTTCCTTAAAAATTTGAAAACAATTTATTTTTGTCAAAGGCAAACCCAGTAGATAACGACAATCCTCTGTAAAAAAAAGGAATTCTTTGTTTAATACAACTCCTTCTTCTTCATCAGTTATCAAATTCACTGCAAAGCGCTCTGGAAAAACGTCCTGGAAAAAATGAAATATTTGTTTGATGGACTAAATGAAGGTAAATGCAATAAAATCCAGCTTTACAGTATTGAAATAAATTAAAAACAAAGAACATAAAAAATCAACTCAATAAAATGTGAGTTTAGAACGGAAAAGATATGTTAAATTATGGAAATCTGATTTATCAAAAATTTCATACTAATTATGCTTGATTGTAAGATGTAGCAAACACTTTTATATATTTGCTTTACAAAACGGAGAAAAACTGCGGGAGGAATGCTTAGAGAGAATAGTTAATGATTACGAAATCCAAACTTCACCTCAAACATGGTTTCCGGCTGCTTGTTGTAAGCATCTGTAAAACCACGATAATCATAAACAAATAAATCATGGCAGTTTGAGGAAAAACAAACGAGACTACGTCCATCTGGCGAAAATCTGTAAAGTTTTTAGCTTTTCATTTTTTTGGAAACAATTATGCACCGTATAGCTCACAACTGAAACAAGAATTGAAATTTGATATCTGATAATTTTTTTTTTTTTTTTTTTTTTGTTAGGAGATCTCTGCCATTTCTAACAGTTTTCTAATTAAAACAATTGCAGCGAACCATTCGCAATAAATTACAGCTCCAATTTATTACAATGAATATTAAAAAACACCTTGAATCTTACATTTTACTTTTAAAACGATTAAAAATAAACAACCTTTTAATGATCAAATTTTTCTTATCAACTCCTGATATACTACAGCTTGGGTGGAAGCACTGATAAAATTGTCGAGCACCATAAAAGAAATGCGTTCCTGAAAAATGAGAAATGAAATTCACAGAACTGCATGAACTGTTTCAAGTAAGATCATTCTGTAGTTTGCCCTAAAAGATTGGTCTCGACTGATTTGTATATCACGATACCAATTAGCATAATAAAATTGCAAATGATAATATCTACATTTACTACACAGTTTATTTAGAAACCTGATTTCCGGCAACCAAGTTCACGAGCTTGAATCATTCGCGCCAAATGAATAATCGGTATTCGTCTATGCCTACACCATTCCAAACCATACATTTCCACAGTTGTCATTTCTGCAAAAAAAAAAAAAGAATTTTCCCATGATGTTTAGGAACTGCGTAAAAATTCTCGACAAGATTTCCAATATATAATAATTGAGATCCTGCTCGTTAACCGACCCCAACATATTAAAAAAATTCATATGCATGATTCTATACATCGATAAAATCGTTCTCATAAATACAAATACTTTTGCTTTCTTCCACTGACCACTCAGAAATTATCAGTGTTTCAACAAAGCTGGATAAAAAGGCAGGTTTGAATGAGACCGGTACTTGATGTGGCATGAAATTATTTCATATATCTTTTATTCATTATAATTTATAACTAATTCAATCTCAAGGTAGCTAGAAATAAAGAGAATGATACATGTAATTATAAATAGAAAACAATTATAAGTCGAAAATAATGTTCATGGAATAGAATGGTCTAAGGGATTGAGTGATAAAAATGAAATATAAGACGAAATGAAATGATTTAAGAAAATTCTGCTAAAAATTGCACAGAAAATAAACTATAAAACAGAATCAAATTTTGAGAGATGTACAACAAGAAAGATAAATTACATGACTAAAGAAATCTTTAATTATTCAAAGCTAATCACATTGTAGAAAATATTGCAGATGCATCAATTATATCAAAGAGCAAGATTCAAAATCTTTAAAACAATCAGTAATTTTTGCATAGCAAACAGTTGAAATCTTTTTAATGAATTGCATCTGGAGGATTATGCGAAAAATAATCTGGATAACATTCACCAATTTTTGCACCCTCTGGCAATGGTCCGTGCTTTTTTGTATCCCAGTGCAATTTGTATTGCAATCTGATCCATTCAGCTCGTTTTTTCTAAAAATGAAAGAAAAAAGGTGAGAATATTTTTGCAAATTGAATTTAAAGTGAAGTGACTTAACCTTATTTCTTAACCTTATTGTCCGAACAGAAAAATGTCGACAATTCAAAGCATTATTTTATGATAAACTTAAAAGTAACAAACGAGACACTGTTTAAAAATCAGAGCAAATTCAAAAATTCCAGGCCTAAAATTGCAGCTTTCAAAATCGATTTACAAGAATCACTAAAAACAAGTAAAAAAAAAACTTGTTTGTAATTTGTGATGCATTCATTGAAATCCCGACGCTCCAAATCGCAATACTTTCGACCAAGTTTTTGTCCAAAGGCTTCCAAGCAATGATAATATTGAGATTCAAAAAATCCACACTGTGTATCTTAAGACAAGCTAGTTTTGGAGAGTAAAGAAATCAATTTGAATCACTTGACTTGCGGTTATTACAAAATGATACTTTCTACAACCCATATGATAATCAGATTGACAAGTAACATCTCAGAATTAAATAAATACCTTGTTTTGATGAAATTCTTCGAAGTGCATCAACAAGCGGTAGCCTTATGACTGGTTCTAGCATATGCTCCTCCGCTTCTTGGAAGTGTGGATTTTCCCGCAAACTCATTGTAATTTTTTTTGGTTCCAAAGAATCTAAAAGTCGTATATTTAATCATCATTTTAGAAATGAATTGTAGCAGTAGTATGAATAAATTTTACAACTAAAAGATTTCAAGCGCAATCACTACAAAAAGAAAGTATGATTACGTCAACATTCCAGGATAACTAATGATTTTCCTTCCTTCCTTGGAATGTTACGTAATGTCAACCACTGTAATTAAGCTAAGAAGAGATTGAAGGATGAAAAATTAAAATTTTCAGGTAAAACCAATTCCAGAACAAAACCCTCAACTTCCTACTGCCTCACTGATAACCATAAATCTTCAAAACACAAGAACGTATTTGCAATGGGACATCTCTGTTTAACCAATAATATACTTAGTGATAAAGTCTCGAAGTGCAATTTCAATCCCAAAAAATTCTTATATACTATTGGCTTCAGTTTCCCCTGGTAGAGAAGACATGTATGTAACTCGCGCAAAGTACCCTATCAAAATACTCCCAAGAATGACTTCGGTTTCTACTCTCTCCCGAACTTTGCATATTCGTCACACATCTCCCAAGATATACTTTCCCACATACATAACAAATACCAAATGAAATTTATTTGCGACGTAAGTGAATCATTCTGAACAACAGTTGCATCATCGATTAATCACAACGCTGTCAATTATTCTAAATATTACAGCGTTTTTCGCCTCTGCACCGAAGCACTTGTGCCGGATGAAATTGAAACATAAGACAGCCTTTCGATCTTTGATGAACTGGATGATGATCTACTCTGTGACTTTTCTTTCCATCCTTCATCCTTTATTCGTACTCGTTTTATCGGCTGTTTGCTCAAAGGTTCTCCAAGCCTGTTAGAATCCTGAGAATTTATTAAAAATTATTATTTTTCCTTGGAACTATCATAGTCTTCGTAACACATGGTTTCTCAGGCAACTGTGTATGAGGAAGAATGATGTTTCGTAATTATTCATAATCCAAGCAGAAGACATCAGTTATTAGTGACTAAACGAAATACATTACAACAAAATATTCGAGAGAAATGGGGATACAGTAGGAACAAGAGAAATTCCGTTTCTTTTCTTTCAATAATTTTACAACTTACTTTCTTGAATTTTCAGTATGCATTCCGTTCGCTGCATTAAGCTTCTGGAATGTCAATATTGATTCTGGGCGTTGTACAGCATCGACATTTGGAACAACATTTAAATGCTTAGTTTTCTTTTTAAGACGCAGCAAACGTATTCTAATTTTGTCTGAATAAATCTGCAATGCATTATTAGACTATCAATATCGAATCATGTAAGTTATAATTTGCAAAATTATGAAGCAAAAGAAATCCTTTTAATTTCATATTTGCTTTCTATGAAATATATTAAGGTTAATCATTCTCAAAAAATTGCAATATGTCTATTTATTTTTTGCAGAAGTTAATATGCGTCAACCTCTTTGGTTTCGAAAAACTTTTGATGTTATAAATCAGCATCAGCTAGAAAACAAACTATCTCAAAGATGAATACATGTATGTGAAGTAAGCTAATAATGCTCGAAGGTGATTTCATACAGATGAAAAAATTTGAAATTACCGCAGTTAAATATTTTGGGAAAAATAGAAGTGAACCTTAGTAACAACATATGTTAAAGCTACAAAGCCGACACTAGCAACACTTGAAACAACCAGAAGATCAATAATATCATCATCCATATTCAACCTACCTGTAAAGCAAAAAATTTTGAAAAACTAAAGTTTTAAATAATATGCCAGTTTATTTTGACACGAACAAATGTTAGAGAATGTCAAAGAATTATTGTTTTTAGGTACTCTACAATTGTACTAAACTAAAAATAGCAATCACTCTTAAATAGTAACAAATTTTGAATAGCTGGAAGTTTGTGTGCTAGAACAATTGCAGAAACGACGATTACATGAACGAATTAAATTGTAAAAAGCGTTAAGTGTTGCGTCATAGCGATAATTTCCAATAGCGGTGCTAGTAAAAAAGTAATTAAAAATTGTCAGATGGAGTGAACGATAAATATTCAACTAGAATTTCAAAAACACGGATAATTGACAAACAAAATGATTTAGAACTAACTTCTTTCAAGCTATCAACAACATTAACCAGATTGTCAAAAACATTAACCAGATTTCAAGCTATCAACAATGAATGTAGAGATCAATTAATTTATCTAAACGGAAGAATTCTCTTTTCAGTAGTTGCAAACGATATGAATCATCAATAAAATATGCAAATCAACATGAGGTAATTCTAAAAATTAATCAGCAGTCCAAGCTATTGAGTAAAAATATTTCTTTACAGATATAAATTGTATTTATGTACAGAATTGTTTACTATCATTTAATGAATGGTAGAATATGAAATAATGTAAAGTTTCTTCCCGCGATTCAGCATGATGTACATATCTTATATCTTTTAAAATATTAAGAAAAGTTTTTAATCCTCAACGAGAATCTAAATATTTCTTCAAAAGATTCAAAACCGAAATTAAATCTATACTTGCTTGTTTTTCAATAATTCTGAAGATTAAATACGGCTAGCAAATTATTATTAGCGAGATTAAAGATAAATCCAAGTTGTCAAAGCATATATTTGAATACAACAGTAGAGATGGAAAATTTTAAGTGACGAAAATTTTCCATTTTTCGTATTTAGTGAGTGGTAGAAGTCCATGGAATTCCATCAGTTTACATCTGAGAAATCATAGCATAAGCAGTCGGCAGTGTTCTCAATGTAAAGAACTTTATCGTTTGATGAAAAAGATTGCACCTTGCTATGTAAATAAAGTATTATTCAAGAAAATCGAACTTTGGTCATAAACTAACACAATTGCAGTGTTGTCATCATAGATGATCAGGTTTGAAATATAGGCAGTCTATACTAGAATTCATATCATCGATTCCGATAATCCATACACATAAAGCACTGAAGATGACAAATTGCATTTTCGTAACTTGATGAAAAATACAAATTCCAAAATCTAATCATTAAAGATTCCACAATTTGTCTCTTAAGAGTACAACAAAAACACTGATGGAACAAAAATCCATCAATGTTTTATAACTTCAACCTCCGCGACGGTTAATAATTTTAGCTCCATTGCTTCGTGTGTAAAACTGCTCGATAAGAGAAACTTGTATATCAACGATGATCGCTTCGATGAGCAACTTTTTGCGAAAAAGCATGTCAACCTTCTATAATCCATATCAACAGTTCAACACTGGGATGGATCACTACCGCTTCTCGACATGTTTATAGTATCACGTTGGAACTTAATTACACTACCTAAACCGGTTTTCAAACAATACTGTAATTGTCAACGTGCTATCATTAACTCCCCTTCAATAAAGAAAACTCTTTTTTAAGCCACATATATATACTAGCTGGACTCGGCCATGCTACTTGTGCCAGTCCAGCTAGTCTATGGGGGCTCCAGCTATTTAAATAAAAACACGAATATTCGTTTGTTCAAAATCTCTATTAATTATATCTGTTAATTCAAAATCTTAGATATCGAAAAGTTCTTATCTATTGCTTTGAAATTTTGACACAACTTTGCATTCGAATACGCGCATGTTTTTATACACGCGTTGCTGTAGCTCAGTCTGGTTAAGTGGAAAAAAAGAAAAGATAAAGCGCATGTTTCTAGTGTTGGGAAAAAAACTGATACTTTGTAATTGATTTGTGGTTTGGTTGGATTGGAGACTGATTCTTGCTATTGTGATTAGGCTAGCTCAGCAATAATTGTGGAAAGATTTCTTGAAAAGATTTCTTGAAAAGAGATGAAGCTGTTGAGAAATGTTTTATTGATTGATGAAGAGTGTTTCTTCGTAATGAACAATTATCAGAGAAGATCCAGACAAATTAATCACTGGGTTATCCTTTCCTTTGTCAGTAATAGAGAAGAATACTATTCAAGTGAATTGTCCAATTATTTCTACTGTTGTGTCGCATGGAATTGTCGAACTGGAACCCTTCGAACTCCGAACTGCTGCTGGAGGGTTTTAGTGGTAAACATGTTTGTCGTCCCTTTCAAACTATGTAGCGCCATTTGATCTTTAGTATTTCTTGTTTACAATTATTGTCATAGCGTTATTTAACATCTTTCAGTTTTCGCTCACATCTAATATGTTTAATTTCACAATACTTGTGGGTGTACAATATTTTTTGTTGTTCCATTGTCTGTGTAGATGTAGAGATTGTCTGGATTACCGACTCTAGAACATGCAACATATAAGTTTCCATGCCAGAAGCAATCCGTCTCTAGATCTGAATCGCACAATTCTGAAGATTGATCCTGAGCTCAAAAATTTATTTTGTTGATGGTGAGTAAAAATGCCAATCGAATTAAGAATTGCAATCTCTTAAACTGAAATGGCAAATTTGTTGGAATCATAGGAATGCAAGGAATAAGAACATGTTCACCTTTGAAAGGTTCTGTCACGATTGTTGCTTTACGATATTGCTCATTAATTTTTTTACTGCAAGATGCTTTAGCTGACTGATATTTCGTAATATGATAATTAACATGCCAATTTTCAACTGCAGTTCGTGCGGTAGCATTTCTGGCAGATCGAGTGAATCCAAAAGTTCTGTCATATAATTAACGGCTTCATCTACTTCCACAATAGTATCGACTGACTTGTACATGATTGTCTCGCTTTGAATGTTAGACTGAATAATATTGTGAAGTTCATCGAGCGTCTTTGTTCATGTCCGCAAGAACAGTTCGCTCATTCAGCCAATCATGATTCTTATAATTGGTTTGAATATCGAAAAATATTTTTACAACTAGCTCTTCTTTTGACGTTATTAAATTGCAGAAGTTATGAGGCAATGAAATTTGTCCGTAGTCAATCAACCGGCACCTTTCCGTTCCCAATTTCCAGCAATTGATGTGAGAATATTTCAGCTGATCGATCGTTTTGCAGTTAAACATGCATATTTGTAGTTAATTTTAACGTCTTTACATGTCACCACGAAGTACAGCATTTCAAAAAGCATTTATTTCGTTCGTCGGTATCGACTGAGGAATTGTAGGTAATATTTGCCTGGAATCTCTTCTAAGCAGTATTAATATGTTCCCAAATGGTCTGGTATTTCCATGTAAATCTTGCAAGGCCTC
This sequence comes from Onchocerca flexuosa, assembly GCA_002249935.1. NCBI lineage: Eukaryota > Metazoa > Nematoda > Chromadorea > Rhabditida > Onchocercidae > Onchocerca > Onchocerca flexuosa. The sequence goes on along the minus strand of KZ269977.1, from coordinate 2,757,514 downwards.
GATCGATTTTTTGTGCGCCATTGTATACTCATCCCAAACAATAAGTTTGCATTTTTGCAATACTTTCCTCATACTGGATGCTTTGAAAATATTGCATGTATTGCATGCTCAATGGCAATTTCAAAGCAGAATGAGCAGTTCTTCCACCTGATAGCAATGTTGCAGCTATTCCGGACAATGCAAGAACTAAGTTTGGGATCGATTTGTTGCCAGAATCAATCTAATTAGGAATGTTTTACCAATTCCTACTAGCTCATCTAAAAACATTTCTCCAACTCCCATACTGACAGTTTGCATAATTTGATCGCAAATGCCTTTTTGCTCAAACATTAGTTTAGGAATATTCAATTTCACATGCAACAAAAAATCAGTCGTGTTGTAATTTTGTTCGCGATTTATAAGTAAACGTTATAAATAGATATAAAAATAAACAAATAAAGACATAATATGAATAAAATTTAAAAAAGGAAGAATTAGTATCAACTGTATTAAATTATAAGTCACCAATACTTCTGATAGATTTGAATATTTGACCTATGAAAAAATGAAGAAAGTTATGAGTTAATGTTTTAACATTAAATTTACATCAAATTAAGTTAAATCAAAATTAAGTCGGAGATTAACTGAGCAAAAAGATTGATCCTGAAAAATATTTAGAATTAATGTAATAAAATTTCTTTAGATTAAATTGATGCTTTTTTCAAACAAATTAAGCTATCTTTTATTTTAAAAAAAAAAAAATTTCAATTTCGAATTCTAACAGATATTTGAGATTCCTTTTTCAGATTTGTTACAAACGCAAAAATTTTTATATTTATATGCCATATCGGAAAGCATTTTAATTCTTTGTGTCATTTTTTTCTTCTTGGAAAAATCCACGTTATGTAATAAGCATAGCAACAGAGAGAGATGGGAGGTATAGGGAGAATGAGAGAAAAAAAAGAAACGCGGATTATTATTATTACTACTTATTATTATTTAATTATTTTTATTAGAGAAAAAGGTGGAAGAACGAGAATGAGAGAAGAGATAAGCGGGTTATTATTATTATTAATATAAAGATGGGAGGAAGGAGGATGAGAAAAAAAGGAAAGCGGAGTCAATAAAATCCGCCCTCTCACGTTCTTTTAGTTGTCACGCACGTAACACGTGAAAAAAGTAAGTACGTCTACATAGGAGTACGCACCTATCTGAATGCTAAGTTGTGTCAAAATTTGAAAAAAAATCGGTGAAGCAATAGGTAGCACTTACATTTTTATTCATATAGATTGTAAGAGAAACGACAAATCATTCATATTACTTGTTTTCGGAATCTATTACATATAATGAACTTCATCGGAAATAATACCAATGAAAAGACTTCCTCCATTCACTACAAAATTTTTTTTCAAAATAGTAAGAAAATTTTCACTCTTGAAATCTCCATTCTGAAATCAACATTTGATTTAAAATTAAACAAACAAACTTTTCCCATCCAAATCTCTCATTATCTTTATATGCCTATTACTCTATTATGGCGGAGGAAAAATAATCGAGCATTTACCCACATAAAATGATTCCAAACAAAAAATTTTCGCGAACTTCATTTATGAAAAATAAAGAAACAAAGAACTGATCATGCACAAAATAATTTCTTAACTCAAAAAGCACTTTGCGACAAAAAATTAAAATTATGACCAAAAAATTTCAATTCTACAAATACAGTAGAAATTTGAAGCCTAGTCGTTTATTAAATTTTGATCACAGTTTCCCTGGACACGCCAATAATTAATTCAACCACAAAAGAACTACAGATTCTAATAAACGAAATTAAAATTAGAATTAATAATTATAATCTTGTTTGCCCATTAAATGCTTTCGCATTTCCCATAATCTATTTCGACTATCTTGATCACTCAACAACCAAATGAAAGCTGCGACTAATCCAATACCAGCACCAGCCATTGAAGCGTGTAAGCCATGTGCACATCGAAAGAGTCCTCCAGTAACAGCACCAGCAGCTAAAACAGCATAATTCCAAATCACTAAGCTTAAACAAGACTCCAAAGTTCAGATGACATTTCGCAATTATGATTGTTACAAGTTTAAATTAAACGACAAAATGAATTTAACAGTTGAAATTTTACCAAGAGCATTAAGATCATCTTTCGCACGCAGTTTTCCAAAAATCATATCAGCAACTGAGAACATGAAAACAATGGAACCAACTGGATGAGCGAAACCACTACCATGTTTTACCGAAGAATTCATCAAACGAGTCATAAACGGTTTAAAAGGCTAAAAAAAACATGATTAATTAAGAAGTCTTGGAAATAAGTGAAATTTAAAAAAATTTAGGAAGTCAAAATCCAATGCCAAAAAAAGTTGTATGAAAATGAAACTAGTCCTCACCAGCTGCCTCGTATTAGGATTCCGTAATTCCGGTAGAATACCGCGTATACTACCCAGCATATAGCCGCCTAAAACAGCCCATCCAATCCGTCCCATTGCAAATTCTAATTCGCCTTTCGATTCACCGGGAATAATATACATGAAAATATGCAACATTATTAATCCGTTAATAATTAAATGCCATCTTGTGGTGAGGTGAAAAATTTCCCTACTTTTTCGAAAAAAAAAAAAAAAAATCTCACAGATAATAGAATAACATTACTGCAGAAACTTCTTGAAAGGAAATTTTTGTTCTTCCAAACTCAATAACTAAAGTTCTTTCCAAAAAATAAAAAATAAAAAGTAAAACATATCTAACATTTACAACTTACTGAGGTGTAGATTCCCGGAAAACGGTAGGATCCATTTGCAGATAAGGCGATAACTGTTTCTCAAATGGTACTCCAGCTTGCTTCAATTGATCCAACGCAAATATCGGAGATCTCTCTAAACCGGCCATACCACTATCTTTATCAGAACCCAATGAACTAACTAAGTCAGATGTTGTTGAATCCATTACTACTAAATCAGACATTGAAGCTGATTGTGAATGTGACGAGTTGGGCGAAGATGCTGGTGCAGGCTCTGTCGAATTGAACGGCCAAATCATTCTGATGCTTGGCTACAAATAAAAAAACAAATAACGTTCTATTCAGAATTCATTTTTACAATTAATTTTTTGATTTCTAATCCATTCGATCTTCAACTTTCAAATCCGTTACTTTTATACAGCTGGTCAAAAATCAACTCCTGTGACACATAATTGAAAAATATCATGCATAGTAGGACAAATTAGGATTAATAAAAGTTTACTGAGACCAGTAACAAGATTCAGACTTCATATAGTTGGAGATAAAGGATCATTCTTTCAAGTAATCTGCTCTCTAGTATAAATGAATATATTTTGCCTCTTTCTTAACCCTAAATAGCAACTTGTATTTTTTTATTCTGTAATAAAACACTGAACGCAAGAAATTAATTATTCCTTTTTCTGTATGGCTGATTTAGATATTGCTTCCAATGAGTAAAAACTATGAGGAAATTACATGAACAAATAATGTACTCATCAAATGATGAAAACAATAGAAAATAGTGAAGTAGAAAACATATGGAATAAATATTCCGAAGAAATAAACTAAATGAGAGCACCGTTTCCTCAAACAAATATCTCAGATGATACATTCATCTCTAGGATGTACGAAGCAGTCACTGCAAAAATGCCGAAAGTTGTCCTCGTTTCATCCCTTATTTAATCGTTTACAAAAAGTATTTTGGTCTTACCAATTTAACAAAAGAGCTAGAATTGTAGCCGCTCCGGATAGGTCCGCGTCACCAATGTTCAAATCAAGCACCTGAAATGAAACTCTCACTAAACTTAACAAATATACTTGGAAACGTCCAGATAACAACGAAACAAGCATAGGAATTAGATAACATAATCGAAAAGAACATATCTAATTTTTGGCATAACGCCGTCCAGATCCCTGAAAGCGCTAATTCAAAATTCCCATCCGTTGTAGCATAAAACCCACCGCACCTAACAACCACCCTCAGCAATGAGACGTTAAACTTCTGCTGACAAACTGCGGGGCTCCACAGTTTTTATTCTGCCCGATACTTTCTTATCAAACCATTTTCCAGCCCTTCGAAAAAATTGAATTTCCGTCAGTGAAAGGTGAATTTCGACAAAATTTGATTGCAAGAATATTTTGTTGTAAATTGCATTTGACATTTCCTCCCACACGGGTAAAGCTTTTTTTGAAGCTGCATGTAGTCTACCCTCTCACTGACTTCAACTCTTCCCTAACAAGCCAGAAAAGTAGCTAAAACAGAATGAATGAGATTTAATGACGACAAAACACTCTATAAACAATAGCAACAGCCACTAATAACTTATCCAGTAAAAGAAAATATCAGGAATGGAAATTGAAGACAAATAATTTTTTCAGTAGTAAAGAATAACGGGATATTATAATATTTCTAAATAAAATACTTAATTTCAGATTATTATGTTTCAAGGAGCGCTTCTATTAATAGGAAAATGACCAAAATGCTGCAACTTTCTTCCTGCCAATTGGTAAGTCTTGAGAAGTTTTGTTTGATCTCATCCACGATTAGCATTCAGGCATTTAGATATCAGATTCATCGAATCTGACCAATTCAATTTCTCTAAACGATAAGAGGCGGAATTAATCTGACCCAAAATGCTAGGAAAAAAAAAAAATGCAGCAAAAACTGATTGCTTGGCTTGTAACTCACATTGAGTAATTATTCGGTTATACTTCACCCCATGCTGCCTTACAATAAATGCTTTTATGCACTAGAATCTTCCGCTCATGCACTCCCTATAAACTTCACTTCTTTTTTACTTTAATTCTATTATGCTAAAAGTGTTTACCAGCAGCGTAAGTTCACCTATTAACCAGATCTTTGCCGCAAGAGAGGGCGACTAGTCGAAATATGAAAATGTATCTTGAAATGATAAAAGACAGATTTTAAGATTAAATAATGTTGCAAAGGCTACATAAGAAAATAATATAAAATATAAATTTCACCAGCTGAGATAAGAAAAGCACAAACACTGAAAAAAAAAATATGTACATCATATAACTAACAATGCAATCTTAGAATCTAGAGTTGAATAATTTTTACATTTAAACAGATGCAAAATGACAAATTCATCTGAAACTATCCAAAACATATTAGAAAGCGCAAATACACTGGAAAATTACAACTGCTTTAAATCAATTTAAGATTTCACTCATGGACTCACGTTTTGGCATTTTAATTCAAAATATGAGAAGAGTTAAAAATTTTAATAATAATATTATCTCCGATTACGACTAAAATCATCGCGTAATGATTCGTAGTGATGTCGAGAGCGACGATCATCATAATCTCTGTAACGAGGAATACGATTACGATTATCACTAGAATAACGCCTACCACCGTTATTATGAAGCTGCTGTTGCGATCCTCGATTACCATTATGATCACGATCTCGATCGCGCCCACGTGGATCTCGCAGATTCCCACGACCAGCGTCATCGCCTCCACGAAATACTCCAAATGACCGGCGGTCTACACGGTTATCCAATGTGCTACCGTAATTTCCGAAGTGATTTCTGGGTTCATGACGTAAATCACCATTAATCTTTGCTTGATCGACGATACTATTGTTGTTGTCACCATTCGTTAATGGTCTTCTGGAATCTACAGTAGTTGTAGAAGCTATTGTAGTAGAGCTAGAACTTGATGGCGATGGCGAGGAAAATGTACATGAAATCAAAGAAGTAGCCGGATAGAAATTGCTAGTGCTTAGAGGAAAAGTGCCAGGTGCTGGACAGTCCATAATACTAGGTGGAGGTATATTTAAGGAAGTTGGTGGTGGCATAATTATAGCTCTTGGTGGTGGGACAGTGAAAGAGTTGGGAGGAAATGGAACTGATGTTGGTGATGGAATAGAAGTTAAGGACGTTACAGGATAAGGTGGCACTGCAGCAGATCCAAAATTATTTAATGTCGATATTTCCATCGATGAACGCACATTTGGTGGCGGTGGTGGTAACATTCCAGAAAGTGTGTTAGACTGTGGGAATGATCCGATTTGCGGATTGGTATTTAGTGGTGATAATTGGCTTCCATGATTATGGAGAACGGCCGTTGCGTTTGCTGCTTGGCTATCATGCAACTGACTAGAAATAATTGGTGTTTGTAAGGAATTTGTGGTGCCCGAAATGGATGCAACATCTACCATGGTTCCTGCTGCAGAAGGGGGTAATGATATGGAAAAATTCGACGACGAATCATGCATCCACTGTGGAAGATTGCCATTTGATGGCGGAGTTTGCGTGTCTTGCATCGATACTGTGCTGGGAAGTGATGCAGAACTAACGAATTGAAACGGTAATATCTGGGATGCTTGAGATTGTTTTGGAGGACCGGAAGACACTATTGAGTCAGATGAAGAAGCATGTGATGGTAGTGGAAAGGATGAATCAGCAACTGGAGCAGTAGACTGAGCTGATGACAAGCAAGCAGTGACTGAATAAGACGCAAGACGTGGATCGGATACAACTGATGACGGTGAATTTATTCTAGATGTCTGAAAATAAATTTTTCTTTGAGACTTTATCATTGTGAGATGTTCTGTTGACGGAAAAAATATAAATGCGAAAATAAATATGAAATTAGTCCTACGATCACTAAGATCTTTTAGAAAATTCAAAATTATCATGAATATTAGCAATCTAATGTATTCGAACCAGTCCCAACAATGATATAATTCGATACTGTAAGACGACCCAGGTATTTTCCGAATTGATTAATGAATATGGAAGTAAAACAAAAGAAAAATAGAAATACAAGAAAAAAGTCACCTCACTTGATCGGATTCCCTCCATCATTTTCAACATATGCGCCGAATCCCTGAATGATTGATCGGTTTGAAGTGAATCTAAAGTTCCTTATAAAATATTGGAAATCTTGTATTAATCAACAATTACTTTTAAAAATTTTTAAATAAAAAATGAAAATCTGGAACAGCAGAAGATAAATAATGAGATTGCTCTAATCCAAAATATGAAAAATTTCAAATTCAATAAGCAAAAAAAAAAAAAAACTAATATTTACCAGGTGTAACAACAGATTCCTCTTTAGCGGGCACAAGTTTTGGTAATGGCAATAATGAGCTAGAACCGCACTGTGGTCCTCTCATTTCTACAATTGTTCTCATTAGCAGCGCATCAGAAAGGAGATAAAAGTAACTGAAAATTTAGTGAGCGAAACAAAAATCTGAATGATGAACTCTATAAGTAAATAGCAAAAATTAAATTTCGAAAACTTACGTTTGAATGCAATTTCGACGCCTTCTCTAAATGGATCATCATTGGCTGTTGGTGAGGGGGCATCACGTGGAGGTGAGGCACCTGGATAAACACTTGTTTTCAACATTTCTTCCACTTCTGTACAAACTTCACTGATCCCAGTACCAAATTTTTGGTAAGCCTAAAAAACAATTTATAATGCCAAAATCCTACCTGGAAATTTAACTGACGGAAGCTTAACTTGACGATAAATCATAAAAATATTATAAATGGAGTATTGTTCTTAAGTATTATTCTTATCTCCTCAAACAACATCACACTTATCATAAATTATTTAAACGAATTGCATACATCTTCCACAACCGTCACATCTCGTAGCTGTAAAGTGAAGCAACGCTTGGCTCGTTCAATTTCATCCAGAAGATGCTGTCCACGTTTGCGGTGTTTTGCTAATGCTCCGAAAAAATCTGTTAGCTTTGTGTAAGACTGTTCAATTTCCCCCATAAATTTCTCACCATCTCGACGATCTGTAAAACACACGAAATGAAAAACTTATTTAATAAACTCATTATTTAATTGAAAAACTTATTATTTAGTTTTTTTGGAATAAAAATAAATCATAGAGTTTTCTTAGTAAATTTCATTAGAACATATTTCCAACTATATGTAATATTGAAAATATTTACTTAAAGTTTAAGAACTAATAATTCATTTTGGTGTCAACAATGATAAATTTCTTGAACAGTTAACTGAACAAAAAATAAGCTTATAAAATTTTATATTTTAAAAATTTTTACCTACCTTTCATCCTATTCTTTATTTTATCTTTAAAATTGAAGTCGCTTCTAGAAAGTAATTCTCTTGCACGTTCCATAACCAAATTCCCTTTATGATAACCTTCAACGTCACGTATTAGATATCCAATATCGAAATCAATTAGCGTATTATCTTCCAATTCATTGCTATCATCTGAACTGATTGTTCATAAATGTAAGATACAATAAATTCCGAACACAAAAATTAAAAAATATATTCAAATTATACGGGTTTTATCACATTAGCAATAATCCCTAATCTGAATGTTTTAACTTTATAATCTTAGAAAGGTTTTACACATATTATTTGAAACAAAATAAAGCACATAAATCCACATAACTTTTACTAAATAGCAATCAGCAGTTGAAAGCAATCAGAAAACTGAAACGTTCTAATTATTATTTACCGGAAAAAAACATTATAATGCTCTTAACACTTACTCTGTGCAGCACGCATATCAGCCAGTTGCGATTTTGAATAAATCTGACGCTCTTCGAATATATCAAGTATTCTATTAACAGCCTTCTGAACGTTTTCACTACCTCTAAAACATAAAAAGAAATAATTGGTATTACTTGAACTTCACAATGATATAACTAGTGATTGTTGGAACTCACATTTTTCAAAAAAATGGTATACATAAATAACATAATTGATCCTACTGCTTGAGAATAGTCTTTGATAAAAACAGTGCAAAAAAATTGGTGAAAAACAAGACTATGCACAAAAGGTAAAAAATGGTTATGTCAGACATGCCTTAACATTTTCGTAACAGCAAGAAAATGTAACGAAGAAAAACTGATCTTGAAATACAAAACTCTCGAATTTTAATCTTATGCTCTTAACATTAGTAAAATTACATACGTGCGAGTGGTTTTAAGCAAATAAAGCCATTTCAAAATATATTTCAAAAACAAAACTACCTGGAATACGAGATGGCACTGACCCAATGTGGTGCAAATGCTTGAAGTAAGACATGTGAATCGCCTTTTTTCTTTGCTTTCTGGCAAACATCATTTGCTACATAGAACAGTGCAATTTGCAAAGGATCACCAGCTGTAACATCCGAAATTACATAACGTCTACAGTAGCAGTGTTACACTACTTCAGACAATAATATGCTTTATAAGATTAAAAAAAATCGAGATTCGATATCTTACAATGATAACAAATAAAGATAAGATTAGTGGAATCATCTTTGCAAGCACTAAATTCAAGCTGTAAAAAATGAAAAAAATAATAAAATAGAAGGGATAGCCAATGAATTCTCGTTTTTTGTAGCAGTAAAATAGTGTCTGTACTTCAATTTCGGCATTAAGATACGTAGAACTGAAGAGATCGGGAAGGAGTATAGAAAAAAAGAAAGGTTATTAGTAAAAGAGAACGAGGCTTCTGTATCATCCGAATATTTTAGATCAAGAAGAGATTATTTATGATTTTCTTTTTCTTAGCAATTATTTGTAGGAGGAAACAAAAATCAGAGTTGTAGTGTTTAAGAAAAAATTGTGATCGACGAAAAAAAAATTTTCTTTTTCTTAGCAATTATTTGTAGGAGGAAACAAAAATCAGAGTTGTAGTGTTTAAGAAAAAATTGTGATCGACGAAACGGAGATGGTAAACATATTAGAAAACAAACAAAATGAAATGATTTACTGACGTAGAGTTATATTAATAAACTTGTGGTTTTTCTGGTTTGAAGGATGAGATGAAGTATTCCAAATGAAAATCATGTGAGAGAAATTAAATATCCTCTAATGCTTGCATTAGTAGCGATGTTTCATTATTAGTGAATAAGAAATAGTAAGGCGCTATTATACAACATTTATAATTTTATCCATATAAATAAAAATATAAATGTTCGCTGTTCTAATCCTTAAATCTCCAAAAATTCTTCACCGAATGCTTTGGGAATTTGATACAATGTTGCAATCTAATGGACGCATGTTTCTATGTAGATATATCTCCATTTTTTTTTTACCTGTAATACGTGTGACAGGTAAAAATGCTTTTTTTTGATAATATTTCTCTCTCTGTTTCTCTCTTTCTTTTTCTCCTCTCCTTTTCCTCCCTTGTTGTTTTTCTATTTCGTCTCTTTTTTACTCCCTTCACTTCCTCTCTCCTATCTATGTTTACCTTTTTATTCTTTCACTATTCATGATAAAAAAGCCAAACGGAGGGATGATGTTGGAGAAGACAAAGAATGCAATCAAGTTAAACAAGATTAAACAACGCGATTCCTTTGAAACCAAAGGGACCAACAACCGTAAAGATAAAATGTTTGCCGCCGAAATGCTCCGATTCGCAGATAAACAAATTGAGGACAACCGGTGAGAAAATGATATGATCGAGATCAGGTGAGAAGAGTCGCCAAAAGATTTGAAAGGACAGGATTTTAAGCTGGAATTCACGCTCAAGTTCGGAACTCTTACATCGACACAACAACAGCAACAGTTCCGGGTTCAAAGCGATACAGGATTCAAAGCAACACAGTAACAACAATCCGACATTTTAATTGAGCAGTTTCGAGTTTAAGTTCAAGTTCAGTAATAAGTCAATTTCGAGAACAGTTCGAGTGCAATCGATCTGCTCTCGTTCATTCAAATAATGCGTCACAAAAGATCAAACTTAGATCATCGCATTCGCAAAGCGGAAGTATTGCGACGATTAATTGCAAATCAAACTGAGGAAGAATGGGTATTAGCTAACGAGCGAAAAAGACAAAGAATGGCTCAAATTCGACACAGCGACGTGCAGAAAGACTTAGGACGCACGATTGCGAGCATCGCTAAGAGTAGTTAAAAGACGTCAACGAGTAAACAACAAATCAGTGTCAAACACGTATTCAATAATTATGCAATTACAATCGTCTTGCATTCCAGTATAATCCAGCTGATGATTATAGTTTGAGTTGGCATGTTCTCATTAACACTATGAGTAAAGTATATCCTTAATGCAAGGCTCTGAAATTTAATGGAGATAAATTGTACGTTTAGAAAAAAAAAAAAGAATGTGTTGCGCCGCCGGAAAATTAAACTGCTTTAACTTGGAATACCGCCAGAGCCATTAAAAAATTTGCTAGCCTAATATACCGGCGCATCAAAACATTTCCTATCTAACATCAAGAAATACACCTCCTACTTTCAAATGACGTCGTTTGGAGACAGAAATCATAAAAACTCAATTCATACCAACCTTCAAAATAAAAGGATTTACTTATTTTATTTATTTATAATTTATCATAAAGTCGGCTCCCTACTTTCGTTCCTAGATGGACAACATAAATTCCTATAAATGTATTTCATCGATGTTCTCAATCAGATAATGGAACAACAAAAAAGTACTGCATACCACAAGCAATGTGAAATCAAACATAATCGAAATTTGCGCTTCTTTTCTTTCTTTTTTGTCAGCGGAAGCCGAAAGATGTCAATCAGTGCAATGACAATTGTAAACAAAAAGTGCTAAAGGTCAAGTAGGACGATAAAGTTTTGCAGACGATAAACATGCTTACTGCCAAAATGCTCCAATTCACAGATAAACAAATTGAGGCCAACCAATCAAGATGAAGATCAAGTGAGGAGGAAATGGAGAAGTCCCCAAAGAATTTAAAAAAACAGGATTTGGAGCTGGAGTTCAAATTCAGGTTCGGAGTTCTTACATTGACACAGCAATAGCAACAGTTTAGAATTTAAACGAAACAGAAGTAGCAACGATCCGACCACTCAATTGATAGTATTCATATGAGCGGCTAAGAATAATCCAGTGATCAATTTGACTGGATATTCTCTGATAATTGTTTGTTACGAAAAATTATTCTTCTATCAATCAATAAAACTTTCTCGACAGGATTGTCTCTGTCACACAAGACATAGAAGACTGTTCCAACACCTACTGTTGATCTAGCCGAGTTAAAAGAGTAAGAAGAAGCAATCTAAATCCTATCAGATTGCAATCCAAATTACAGTTCGACTAGACTTTTCTTCTCAACATTTTCCACTTAATGAGACTGAGGCACAGCAACGCATGTATACAAAAAGTATATAAAAACATGCGCGTATTCGAACGCAAAAATGTTGTATAAAATTTTCAAATCAACCGGTAAGAATTTTTGGATATTTAAAATTTTGAATAAACGAACTGTTTCAAATGTTCGTTTATTTACAGTGTTTCTTAGTTCCGAAAAGTGGCCGGGTCCAGCTTGTAATATGATTATTTATCCATTAACTTGAGCTCTATGAACTAAGAAACACTGTGAAGAAACAGAAACAATCTGAAAAGATTTGGGTTTTTAAGACCCTTATGATAATGGAACCATAGGATGATAACTGAACTTGAATAGAAAATTATGAAACTTTTAACCTCCAGATATTCTTCCTTTCTATTATATCCAAAGTTACTCAATAAAAATTCATAAACTTGAGATTTAAAAAAAAAGAATTGGAAATTAATCAAATCTCGGTCAATATTATCACGAATAAATTTAATAAAAGCTATACCAGTTCTGAATACTTCAGTCCAGCAATTGACGAATTGTGAAGCTAAATCGCGATGATGTAATATCCACATTGATGTCGTCTGGATCGATTCTGAACTCTGATCGACGGCCCTAAGTCGTCGTGCGATCACTTCTTCTGATAATGCCATTTACCTGTATCTTTGCATATGCTTTGATCTCTAAAACTGATCAAACTAATAGATCAATAAAGTGCTTCGACACTGCCCACACGAATTTTTACGAAGAGCTAATGAGGGAGAATGGTCCACAATATCACAGCACACAAGGGAATGAGAGAAACTCCCAGAGAAAATACAACTGTAGTACTACTGGACGTCCAAGAAGCTCGGGACGCGCTACGAAATAACGAGATCCCGATACGATCAATTTGTCATCTGTGTTGGTCGATGATTGACATTTGACATTCAGGATGGCCATGTCGAGAGTTCTCGATGGTATTCACCTCGATAGCTTGCTGGCGGAACTGAAGGAAATTGGGACTACTACTCTTCCCCCTGTCTCTAGGCAGAGGTTAATCACGGGTAATTCCCCTGGCTCTATTACAGAATCTAATCATGGATAATCTCCTCTAGCTCTACGAGAGACGTTAATCACGAGTAACTTCCCCTGGTTCTGTTAATGTCGAATCTCTGTGATGCTTGAAACAGAATCAATTTTGCATTTCTTTTCCCGACATTGTTCATAAAGTATCATTTTCTTTCAATATTTTTGGAACCGTAGAGAAGTGATGTTATTACTTTGCCTTCTCTTATCATTTCTCCTAATATTTCGTGTAGGAATGTCTGATAATGCTCCAATCGCTACAATGAATTCTTTTTATTTTCAATTTCATTCTTTTCTCTACTTGTTGGATCCATTTACAAATATATATATGTATGAAGTGTTTACGACGTAGATAAGATTTCAAAATCACACACATAGTGAGCTATCAGATATAATTGATTCAATGAAATTCAGTGACACAAAATCAGCCCCAAGAATCAAACTTACTGTCAGAAAACCAATATTCTCAGATTCGAAGACTGGTACCTGCAATTTCCTGCTAATTTGTTAAAATCATTAAAATCGATGTGGAATTCGCAGAGTTTTTAAATCAAATGGCGAAATATAGAAGTAATTTACTAAGAAATTACAGAATTCCAATTCACAATTATTATCAATAGATATTGGTCAGAGGTAGATATAGATAGAGATTGACATTTAATAAATTTCAATACGCATGATACGCGGAAACATATTTTTACCAGGGCTATTGAGCTCCCTCCTAAGTTTTCTTGTGTCATTTACAGCCTCTAAATTTTCAGACCTTGTCCCTTTTATTCAAATTTAACTTGGCAGCTCAACAGACCAATACCCGGATGAATTAATGCTAATTTACTTCTATGAACAGAAATATTCATCAGATCATTCACTTATCCAAGAATTTTTCTTAAGCTGAATTCAGTTGCAATGGACGCGATTGACGCGACTGGTTGTTGCGGATCTCTGATTTTTGGGATTGCATTCAAAATGAATTTCTCTATCACGCCATTCTTACCAACCTCAAGACCGCGGAACAAACGATCCTCACTTCCTGGTATCCATATCGGTGGTGATGGTTTTGATAGTGGTTTAGCAGAATCTGTAATTAGAAAATTCTGAAAAATGACATTCTACTAAAAATTTTTCCTTCATTCTTGTTTTAATTTCTGCAGAGTATAAGGCGTAAGAATCACGAAAATAATCGCAAACATAATTGATTTAATTTAAATCAGATTTGACGAATATACCTTGAATATAATTTAGACTGAAAGACCCATTTCGATCCAGTTCTGTTGCATCAAAAATAATTAAAGTTTCTGCTTGCTCCGATAATACATTCACTTTTTTACTTCCGCAACTATAAAGTATGATACATCAGAAAAAAAAAAAACCTTGAAAGAACAAGCGATATTTCAGAGTATTTCATTATTTTTAAGCTCTAAGCAAATTATAGGAAAATTTCTAGAAACACATTCGATCGAAAAATTTACTCTTGATCAGAAGATATAAATTTTAAATTCCAGAACATCATTATTAGATTTTAAGAGAAATGAAGTTGCTATACTTTTATAATGAAGCAATTTGTTTGTAAGAGTTTCAGCCAATAATCCAAAAATTAAATTTATGTACAAATTTGAAGGAAAAAAAGTAACCATATCCTAAATCCGGTTTGCTCAAACGCTGAATTATGTTTTATTTCCACATATGCTTGACACGTAATGTCGCAGCGAAAATTTACTGATTCAATTTCAATTCGTATTCTCGTATTATTTGCCTAAAAATTTCGAAATTTCATATAAATTTGGTTTTTTTGCAATGTGATGGCAAATTAAAATTGGATTGGTCAATTTTAAAAATTAAATGAAATCAATAAGTTCTCTTTGAATAGATTATCAAATAAAAAAATAAATTCACCCTAATTCTCCAGTAACATTTTCGAGAGCCTTTATAGGCGAGTTGTTGCCAGACATTTGTTGCAAAGAGTTCTGCACCACAGATACCTAAATTAAATATAAGAGTGCTTTCTTCTCTTGTCTCCCCTCATTTTCAAAATAACGTTCTCACAAATTCGAAATCCAACTCTATAAAACCATTCAAATTAAGGAGAAGAATTTGATTATCAAAATAACTTATGTACTTGGCTGGACATCAGTACATATTCGACCACCTAATCCAATTGGACATTTACAATACTGGCAATTGTTCGGGTCAGGATATCCACCATTTTGGCATGCTAGTAACGAAGCTGCACAGTTTTCTGTAGTACTCAGAAAAATAGTATAGTTGTAGAAAATTTTGTCTTTACTTTAAATTGCAAATGAATCAAAACTTAACGAAATGAAGACATGGACATTTCAACTGATATATAATGAATCAGCAACATTTGCTATTTTTCTTTCCTTAAATTCCAATTAAGCAAACGCATATATTGTCAGATCTCCTAATTCTGCTCTGTTTTAATGAATTTATAATTCATATAAGACAGACAAAATAAACTTACGATTGCAATAAAGTCTATTCATTTGTTTTACATCTATAAATGATGGACCGTATCTTTGACCAATTGTACGACTATATCTTTTATCCACCGTCTCAATAGTTGTATGATTCGAATCAACAGAGAATGCCTGAATTATATTTCTGAGAAAATCTTTCGATAAAATGAACAAGCTTATGTAAATGATTTTAACAAACTCGGAAACATTCCATGGAAAAAAAAATTCATAAATATAGAAAGTGTGAAGAACGGATCTGTTGATTGCTAAACTGTTCACAAACCTACATTTGGTCCATAATGCATCACAGAACCGAGATCGAATGGTATTCCCATGTTTTCGATTTCCAAATAAGACCGTTTTACGAAATTACCCTCTGTACCACTAGCAATATATTTACTCTGTAGTTTAATATATTGATCTCGATCTGGTCGAGACTGCTCATGCCAAAAACCTAACGAATGACCGATTTCATGAGTAACAATACCACGCTGCAATTAACTGGTTCACGGTATCACTTTTGTGATTTCATGCAAAATTCTTCTCCTGTTTTATTTTATGAAAAATTGCCGTATGTTTATACAATAAGTAAACACTTTCTTTTTATGTCAATGAGATCCAAGCGCACATTAGGATAATTCAGATTCTTCTTCGTCTAACCAAAGACGGACTTTCAATTTTTAAAACGAACAAAAATAAATGATATTTACGTTTTCGCAACCATAACCAATTGATATTTCTTGACGGCCGCCAGTCTTGCCAACATTAGAATAGCACCTTAATACAATATCTGCTGAAGAATTTAAAAACTGAATTTTTATATTCTTTGGAGAATTGAGTAAAAATATCTTTTAAAATTTAAAAATTACTGAATGAAGCTTCCTTAGTTTAAGGGATTATTCCTTGCAGTAAAAATGTATTAATGTTTATGTCAGTCAGATCAGTGCGAAATTTAGGAGATATTTTCAAGATACTGACTGAAAATCCTTAAGAATTTAAAATGCCAAATAAAAAATTTTTGGACATTTAAGAATACGCCTAGAATTTAAGAATACAAACCCGCTTCCACGAAAGAAAACTATTCGGTCAAATCCAGGACCATCTTCCTGCCATCGAATGCATGTTTCACGTTGCCAAAAGTGCAATGCTGATCGTATTGTATTACGCCACTTTTCTGCAAAATATAAATTTGAAGAATTAATTCAATAAAAAAGAAAAATTGCACAGGCAAGCAACATTACACATTGAAGGTTGATCTCAATCATTTCAAAGAGATATCATATCCTTCATTAAAAAAAAAAAAAAAAGAAACAGACAGACCATCAAAAGAACCAAATTCAAAAAACAAACTATCAGAAGCAGCAAATTCATATGGTATATTGCTGTTCTTTGGCCAACGATAGATGCCGCCTGTGATTACTTTTCGCTTATTTCTTCGGTGAGGATTGTTCGTCTGCCGTTCTTTCCTAGCGATTATAATTCTGAATTGGAATAAATTCAATTTGAAATTATAAAAATGTGAAAACAAGCTTTTTTTTACAACCAAAATCATATTTCGAAATAAGAATATCATTATATCTTGAAGAAGGTCCACCATCTTTATCCTTATTCCATAAAAAGGAAAAATTTTAATTGAGGGAATATTATCAACCACTTTTATCATGCTATCTTTATAGCCAAAAAATAAATTGTATCATTTTCAACCGATTTTCCCAGAAATCTATGAAATAACGATGGCTAAATTCGAAAATATTCTTACGAAAAAATACCATCCCATTTTAATTTCTCCATAAACTTTAGGGTACTAAAGTCACTTGCTCATTATCTTTTCACTTACTCCCTAATCATTGAAAAGAAATTGTAAGATTTATTCAAACGAACTAAAATTTCATTTTTTTTTCAGAATTAAAAGTATTGAATTTTCTTTTCATAACGTTCAAAGAGAATTACACGCTTTTTTGATTCAATGTCCTTACATTTTAATTGCAACTTTTTCACAAAGATTACGACTCTAAGTGAAAGGCTCGATCTTCGTATCGGAAAAGACCGAAATAATCTATCTGAATAAATAAAAATGTAAATGCTAACTGTTACTTCTCAATGATTTCCGCAAGTTCCCAGAAGATTCTTTTTAAACCCTGATACAACCTTGCATTCGCATAGTCGTGAGCTCTTATATGAACGTACTTACTTTTTTTCACGTGTCACTTGCGTGATAACTAAAAGTAAATGAGGGAACGGAGTTTATTGACTTCGTCTTCCTTTTTTTCCTCCTCATTCTCCCTCTACCTCCCATCTCACTCTCTCTCTCTCTCTCTATTGCTGTGCGTATTACATTATATGGATTTATCCAAGGAAAAGAGGAAAAAAATGATAAAAAAAAATGCTTTCTGATTTGACATATAAATATAAAAATTTTTGCATTTGTAACGAATTTGAAAAAAAAAAAAAATTTAAATACCTATAAAATTTGAATTTGGAACTTTTTTCTTTAATAAAAATTAGCTTAATTTGTTTGAAAAAAAGCATGAATTTAATCTAAAGAAATTTTATTACATTAATTCTAAATATTTTTCAGGATCAATCTTTTTGCTCAGTTAATCTTCTCCAACTCAATTTAAATTTAACTTAATTTGATGTAGATTTAATGTTAAAATATTAACTCATAACTTTCTTCCCTTTTTCATACATTAAATATTCAAATCCATCAGAAGTATTGGTGATTATAATTTAATATTGAAATTTTATTCGCATTATACCCTTATTTGTATATTTTTATCTATCTATCTATAACTTATGTTTGCAAATCGCGAACAAAGTTCTCAATCAATTGGGAATGCCATTACCGAATCGATCTGCTGCTTCTTCGCTCGATGTAGAATTGCGTCACGAACAAAATTACAACACGACTGATCTTTTATCGCATGTGAAATTGAATATTCCTAAGCTAATGTTTGAGCAAAAAAGCATTTACGATCAAATAATGAAAACTATCAGTGAAGGAGTTGGAGACAGGAGAAACTGGCAAAACGTTCTAATTAGATATTCTGGCAACAATTCGATCCAAAATAGCATATTCTTAGCTCTTGCATCGTCTGGAATAGCTGCAACATTGCTACTAGATGGAAGAACTGCTCTTCCGCTTTACAATTGCCATTTAGCATGCAATCGATTGAGACTCCCCACGCAACATTTCCAAAACATCCGGCATGGGAAAAGTATTGCAAAGTGAAAATTTATTGTTTCGAATGAATGTACAACGGCGCACAAAAAATCGGCCGAGCTCTTGATCGATCATTGCAAGATTTGTGAGGAAATATTTGACCATTTGGGAATGCATTAATATTGCTTGCAAGAGATTTTAAACGAACATTATCTGTAATTCCTTAGTCCACACCAACGAACGGAATAAATGCTTGCTTGAAATACTTTACTTCGTGTTAACACGTAAAGACGTTAAAATTAACTACAAATATGCATGTTTAGCTGCAAAACGATCGATCAGCTAAAATATTCTTGCACTGATGCAAGAATCAATTGCTGGAAATTGGGAACGCGAAGGTGCCGGTTGATCTGATCACATGATAAATTTTATTGCCTCATAACTTTTGCAATTTAATAACGTCAAAAGATGAGTTGGTTGTAAAAATATTTCTCCATATTCAAAGCAATTATAAGAATCATGACTGGCTGAGTTAACGAACTATTCTTGCGGCCAAAAACAAAGACGTCGACGAACTTAATGATATTATACATTTCGACATTCAAAGCGAGACAGTCACATATAAGTCCGAGACTGTTGTGGAAGCAGATGAAACGGTTGCGAATCCAACACGATTTTTTGAATTCACTCGATCTGCAAGGGATACCATCGCACGTACTGCAGTTAAAAATCGGCATGCCAATTATCATGTTCCGAAATATTAACCAGCCGAAATATTAACCAGCCAAAGCCAAAATTTAGCAATGGCATGCGGCTTGCAGTAAAAAAATTAATGAGCGATTTTTCTTTGTACAGGCAACAATTTTGATAGAACCTTTCAAAGATGAAGATGTCCTGATTCCTCGCATTCCTATGATTCCAATGGATATGCTATTTCATTTTAAGAGAATGCGATTCCCGATTCGACTGGCGTTTGCATTCACCATCAACAAAGCTCAGGGTCAATCTTTAGAATTGTGAAGTTTAGATCTAGAGACGGATTGATTCTCACATGAACGACCACATATTGCATGGTCTAGAGTAGGCAAACCAGACAATCTCTATATCTACACAGACAATGGAACAACAAAAAATATTGTATATTCACAAGTATTGTGAAATCAAACATATTAGATGTGGGCGAAAACTAACTCATTAAAAACAGTGACCTTGATAAGAGAGTTTTAGGTAATACTTGGATAGTATTATCCCAATGCACCGAAACTGAGATTCAGAAAAAATGATGAACAGCAAGCACACTAAGTTAATAAGCATAAAAGCAGCTACTCCTATGTTATAAAATACAATATTCTTAATAAGTTGCTAAAAGCTGGATTCAGTATCGGGACGCTAAGATGACACCCTTTTTGGGAGTGTATGCAAGCTAGTAAGCTAAATGCACAAAGAAAAAAGAAATGGGTAAAGATGTCCAAAAAATAGCACTAATGTGCAGGAACAAAAAAGATGAAGATATCAAATAACGCCATGACAATAATTGTAAACAAGAAATACTGAAGGTCAAGTTGTGCGAATAGTTTCAAAGGATGACAAACATGTTTACTATCAAAACGTCCCGATTTACCGATAAACGAAAAAGATCGACAGCAACAGCGACAGTTCGGAGTTCCAAGAGTTCCAGTTCGATAGTTCAAAGAGACACAACAGTAGTAATAGTCGGACAGTTCACTTGTATTCTTCCTTATTATCGACAAAGGAAAGAATAACCCAATGATTAATTTGCCTGGAGTTCTCTAATAATTGTTTGTTATGAAGAAACACTGTTCATTAATCAATAAAACATTTCTCAACAGCATTAATCACACAAGACACAAAAAACTTCATACTTATTGCTGACCTAGCCTTATCACAATAGCATAGTCTCCAACCCAACCAAACTACAAATCAAATTACTAAGTATTTTTACTAACACTAGAAACATACGCTTTCTCTTTTTTTTTTTCTACTTAACCAGACTGAGCTACAGCAAGTGAGTATAAAAACGTGCGCGTATTAAAAACGCGTATGCAAAGTTGTGTCAAATTTTAAAAGCAGTAGGTAAGTACTTCTCGATATCTAAGATTTTGATTAATATTGATAAGGCGCGTGTTTAAGAACTTTCGAAGGTTTAAAATTTTGAACAAACGAAGATTGATGTTTTTATCTATATAGATTAGCTGGAGCAGGACACGCGGAGTGTGTGTGTTCAAAACGTTTGTTCAAAACGCAGAATGTGGCCGGGTTCAGCTAGTTTTAGCATAAATATAATCAAATGATCATTGTATTGCAAAAACATTTCTCACATGATTCATCACCCAAGGTGCACGTGAAAAATGAATGTTATCATATTTAATGTTATTCTCACATTTGTTTACGATTATCAAGCTTTATCTTCGATAGTTAATACCGAGAACTAATTCACATGCTTCCGGTTTTCTAACCTAGTTAATGTACGATAATGGGAATATGATAAAGCATTGCCTACAATAAAAAGAGTTGGTATTGATTGGATATGACAGTTTTCACCGAGAACTGAATTCGGTAATTCGACGAGTAGAATTCTTCGATTCACTTCTATATCTATCTTTCATCAAACGATCTCAGAACAAATAATCCTATTAGCAATCAAGGGAAATATTCTATATTCCAACTTTCCAGTGATATTCATTGATTTCGTTGGACATCGAAAAAATTCTCCATCAATGAATGAAGCTTTTCCAATAACTATTGTTTGTGACAACTAATTAAGAAAAAAAAAAAGGAAGTTTTTCATGATACTTGGTACAGTAGGAACTGAATGTCTGCATCGCAAGTTTATGGAGATCTTATGGAGAATTCTTTTGCTTACTCTCCTTTCCATTGCCGGAAACATCTTTAAACAACAATTTTGTCATTGGATTTCAAAATCACTTCGTTCAATAACTCAAAGACACGAAATTTTGCAAACTCATCAATAAAATTTCGTCATCATTCCAAATCTTCAAACCTATGCGAAATTAGTTCCTCCAAGTTCATTCATTATTTCATTATTTTATAATTTTATGCATAGTAAATAGGAACACAGACATAGTACGATAATCGAAAAGAAATATTGATTGCATATAATCTTTTTCATGTTAAGCGAATAAAAATTGCTAATTTCTTCGTCACTGAATTTAAGAAATAAAAAAAAAAAAGAAAAAAAAAAAGAAAAGCGGAACAAAGAAGAAGCCAACAAAGGAAATTTACTCATTGCTGCTAAATTTAAGTTGTTACTTGGATATAAATTAAAACATGATAGTCACGAGCGTGAAATTGGAATGATAGAGGAAAAGGTTGCGATGAGTGATTGGATATAACATTTGGGAAGTAGGAGACTACGATCTACTGTTTATGAGCTTAGAATGATACGCTATGCATCGAAAATGCTAACAAAATCTTATCATCAGTTTAAAAAAAAAAAATTAAATCATACCGTTTTAATTGATCTACGGTCAAGACAATGTCACTTTCGAATAAATTTTTTGCGATTGGTCTATTGCGACCTGTTTCCGTGCCATCATTTAATGGTTTCAAAGGTCGCTGAAAACTCTTTTAGAAATACTTTGCATCCGATATTACAATATCATATCATTTGACAACTTTTCGAATCGAACAAATTTACTTTTGCAGCAAATAATCTGTCAGTAAAGAATGAGACCTGACTTTTAGTAAATGCAAACCGTATGGCCGTTATTATTTTGACCCGAAGATACAGAGTTGAAGAAGATGTAGAGCAGTTTTTGCACTGATTCATAATCTTGATTTTCCTTGTGGTGAACATCCGAATATTGACTTATCTCGTCTACCAACTAAAAATTTCAAAATCAGCAAAATAAAATTAAAGTAAATATCGCAATAGGAAAATGTCAACTAAATGGATTACTTTAGCAACTTCCTGTCCGAAGTTTACTGTCTCTCTTATTGCATCACTAAATACAGGTTGTTTTGCTTGAAATCTGGCTGCAAATCTGAAAAATTCTACTTTAGCTATTTAATTGCTCATTCAAAGATTATATTCTTCCATAATGGAGTTGTCTTCGTTTAATTATTACTTAGGCTTATTACACATTAAGCGCTTGTCGTAATTTTGTTGTAAAGACCATGTCAACTTTTAGAATTATTGATGAAAATTTATTCTAAAAAACCAGGAAAAACAAAGTACAATTGCTGAGGATGAACTTGCTGTTGTTGTCGTTGAGAATTTTGATTAAACTGAAGTGTTTTTTGATTTGATATATAATGCTGCTGTTGGCCGAAATAGGGCTGGTTTTGTTGAATTTTTTGTGTTTGTGGTCGGTAAGCTAAAGATTATAATTAATAAATTAAAGTTCAGCAATCAAGACTTGAACATCCATATCTTGTTTCGAGATATTTGAAATCATCAATTATATCTAGCATCTTAGTGCAATATTTATACATTATTTCTTTTCCAAATTGCTCAAAATAATTTTATCAGAATTTATTGCATACTAACGAACCATTATTTCGTGATGCTCGATTTCGTGATGCTTCTTTATTCCCCTGAAAATTTTTAACAAAAAGATCATAATCTTCTTGATTGTTTATCGAGAGTGGTGTCGTCATTATCATTGGTATCGCTTTTGGCCAAGCATTTTCTGTTCGAGGAATTAATAAAGATGAGTGTAATGCTGATGGTTTAGGAACTAGTCCTTAGAATGACTGGAAATTTAGAAAAAAAATTATTAGGAATGGGCCAGATTTTTATTAAAAGTGATCCATGCTGCATAAGAAACTTTGTCTAAGAAGTCTTTGTAGCAATCTAAAGTAATCTGCATAAAAAACTTTGTCTAAGATACTTTTCCAGCAGTCTAAAACTAATAATTTAAAAGAACTATAATACTTGAAAGAAAATCTTTGTAAGTCCATTTATTAGCAGTTGATTCAATACGAATCCAGCAATCTCTGGATTTTTGTTCTGAATACAGCCTTTTCATCAGAACTTATCGAAATCAAAAGGTTCATAAAAACCAGTACGTGTCTGAGTTTCGAAAACCTATGCCATTAACGTGCCCAAACTTTGAAAAGTAATGCCGTAAAAACTTAATTTCCCTTAAACGCTTTGTTGAATTTGTAACCGATAGTTTTTTCAATCTCAGAAAAAAAAAAACTAGTTTATGCAGATAAAAAGAGACATTGGTCTTTAAAAAAAAATAAATAGTTGCTATCGTTGAAATAGCGAGAATAAAAGAAGAGTAACAGTGATTCCGTTGTTTTAAATTTGAAATTGCGTATTTGCTGTAATTAATTGTGAAATCATTTTTTTGTCTATTAAGTTAATTAGTTTTAAAAAAGAGCTCTCTTTCATCATGCGCTAACTACACGCACATTCTCATGCATTAACAAAGGCGTATACTCTTGAGACAACAAAGGAGCTTTCTTGGAAATGAAGTCAGGATTCTCCAGCCATGAAGAAGAAGAGGGTCCTGAACACAAAAATCATTTCAAAGGATAGATAGCCATGAGCTCGGTTGGATGGTCCAGCTCGTGGTATTGAATTTTTCTTTTATTGCGCAATCTCTTTCGTATTATGTTCTCCCCATGAAAGTTGTCGTTTGATATTATCGAAATTATATTATTGATATAACTACTGCGGTCGTTGATTAATAAATTTATCATAATATAAAGATTTAATTACCCAAGTTTGAGATATTGCAAAGTTTCGATAACAATACGAGAAGAAACAAGAACCCTTAATCATTGTCACGGTTAATAAGATCGGCGTTTGTATTTGTAAAAACTATGCATGTGCATTTTTAAAAACAAGTATTTTTGCGTAGTTAAAACTATTAATAGAAGAGTGGACTGATTTGTGAAGAATGGACTGATTTTTCTTCTCTTGCTATGGTGAAATTTAAAAATAATACTACAAATCTGCTCAAAACTAAAAACAACACACATTAGAAAAGGAAGAAAGATAGACGAGACAGATGTCTTTCGTTGACCTTGTTATCTTTGAGACACTGACCTCGTTATCTTTGAGAACACTGAGAGGACACAATATTAATTAGCAGAACAGAGTGAAATATCTCTTGCCAGAATATTTTTATGAAAATTAGAGAGAAAAAACAGATATGGCTTGGAAAGTAATCTGAAAGATCGGATAACAAAGTTGGCTCATTATAGAAAGCTTTTCATTTCTTTTTATACCATGCGAAGCATGCAGTGAAATCTTCCTGATTATTTTTCAGATTTTATATGCAGTGAAAGAAAATGGTTTCAAGATTTTTGATGTAAAAAATTCGTCTATTCCAGAGTCTGTTAAATATTTAAGTCATTCATAGGTAATAAGTAAACCTAAAGATCATTATCTCTAGAATTGTTCTTTGCTTCAAAATGTCCATTCCGATCCTATGATGATTCTGCAATAGTTATAAGTCTTCAAAAATGACTGTATGATGATAATCAGCAAAGCACCTCAAACTCCGATCATTCAAGAAATTTTGACCAATCGATGTGGACAGCGTTATTCAACTTCATTCAAAACTTCTGCAGAATAACTCGTCATATTTCAAAATTATTTCACTTCGATAACTCATACAATGGAATGAATGTTTTAATCTGCCTTTGCAAAAGTTATATTAATGTATTTGACACAACTGTGTCTGATTAGATTGAAGAAAATAATTTTTCAATGGCTCAATCGGCATTCATCTCTCCATAGAGCTAGATTAATTACTGAATTGCAAAACCAAGCTTCTGAAAGTTTCATAAAGAATTGATAACAGAAATATAGAATCTTTCAATTCTAAAAAATATAGTAATAAATGAAAAATATATTCTGATCTAAATTTTGAGAGATTAAAATCTTACTTGCCACATAATTAATTTTTTACTATCATCTATTTTACCGCATCATCTTTCATATGTATAAATTATCATACCCGAGTTAAAGTCAACAGACTGACATGTTATCTAATTTCATTTTAGTCTGATCTTTCTCAGAAACTAATACCATCAACGGCATAATGCAGAGACGCAATTTTTGTCATTCTCAGTGATAATTCACATGTTCCCAAAATAGACCTGATTTCACCATCATTGTTTTTGTAAATTTATAAAACTGCATTCACCGAAATAGATGCAAGAAAGAAATGACTGGAAGATGATCAAATGCTAATGTGCAAGCGCTTGTAAGCAAAACAAAGATTAATGCTTCCAAGTAAAAACAGACATTATACGAAATGACAATACACGTACAATATGCGAATGAAAATACGTAATGTAAATTTATATTCATCGATTTGAGTTTCTAAATCTCTGAATCAGAATGATAATTATGCAAAAAAAGAAAGTCTAGATTACGATTACACTTTCTTGTGGATTACAAGTACAAGCAAACATTTTGAATTCATACATTCCTTTTATCTAACTTCTTCCTAAGCACTATCTTAAAATATTGTTATGAAATGTGAATATCGAATGAAAGTCCTTACAAGAATCACAAGGATTGGACGAATACAAAATGATTAACTAATAGCACATCAGAAATTAAACCATTTTCTCTTACAAAACCTATTCTAAAGCTGAAAAGTGTTTCTAATTGTTAATCGTCGTCGAAAATAAATATTTCCATTGCCAGCAAAAACTTTGAAAAATCGGACTCGTAAAAAAGTCTTCAATGATTTATATATTATTTTTAAGTGAATCTATGTCATGTAAAGCAATTCAATTTTACTCAAAAAAGAAAACAAACCAGCGGTTTTGGTCGAACATCCATGGCATGGGTTTGAAATAATTGCTGGCCGATATTGGTGCCAAGTTCGATAAATTCCTGTAATAATGGCAAAAAGAAAAATGGTAACTGTTTTTTTTTTTTTTTTTTTTTTTTTTTTTTTTTTTTTTGCTATGAGCTAATTGCCATTTTTCTTTTTTTTTCCGTTTGAGTTATAAATAAAGCGAGTAATCTATAAATAAAACGTAATTTATAAAATTTAAATTTTAAGAAAATTTTTGAGAAAAAAAATTTTGCAAAATTCATATCAGGGTTTTCTAGAAAAAATAACAGAATAAAGCAATTGATACTTTGCCTCAAGAAATTGAGGCTGGAATTCAAATAGATTACGAAAAATTACCTGAACTAATCCTCCGCCATTATTAGTTCTTACTTCTCTATGAGGAACAGCGCTTCCCAAAAATGGCGAAACCAATGATAACAAGTCTTGACACTACAGAAAAGTTAAAAAGACGAATTATAATTCAGTGATCAATAATTAATAACTGTTTACTTAGTGAAAATTTATACATCTTGGTATCAAAAGTAAAAGGGTAAAATAGTTAATATTGTAGCATCAATAGGTAAAATGAGAAAACAAAATTCTCCGGATTCTGCTCTTGTATCCTCGGAGACAAAAATTTGGACATTAAATTAAATAAATTTTACATGAGCAATGAACGACAATTGATTTCTGAATGAAAAGTAATGAGTTTTTTTAGAATAATGTTGAGTGAATGAATGAATGTTTCATCAGTTCATTAATTAATTAATTATACTGCTACTATAAATATTTTGCTTATGAATAGCATTATTGCATTTTCCTTTAAAAAGGGATCACTTTGGATTTTTTATTACTGTATATTCTGGAAAACGCAATTTATTTCGTAAAAATGCACAATCTCGCAGATATGTATTCGTGAGAGAAGGGTATGGCGGAAAGAGCAAAACTTGATTCTATCCAAAAGGTGAAGGAAAAACCGGCTACTGATGTCGAAAAATAGAAAAATTATGGAAAAGCTACTGAGTTTGAAAAGTCTGTGAAAAATATAACAAAAATTCTTCGATAGATAAAGCGCTATTGCGAAGAATATACATTTTTCTTGCAAGCTTTTTGAAATAAAATATTTCGGCAAGAAAAATCTGAGATAAGAAATTTTCAAAAGTAGCATGATTATTTGTATACATTTTTCACTTATTATATTATAAGAACACTAAATCTTAATGAAATTAAAAGACCAGAACTGCCTGAATTTAATTATGTGTGCCATATTGACTTAAAGATGTTGGCTTTCATTTGAAACAAAAAATATTTCACTTATTCTCTTTTTAAGCTAAAAAACTATTCAAAACTTTACTTTTACAATTTGACAAAGTAGTGACACAGTAAGAATAATATAAGCTTTCTTCATCGACATAGCCACAACTGTTTCTGAAAACCGATTCAACTGATTCAGTGAAACCCTGAAAGTGAACATGGAAAATGAAAAAACCAATCGAAGATAATCCATAAAGCCAGTACTTTTTGCAATCTTTTTGAAAAATGTCCAGAACAATTTGAAGTCTATAATAAATAATAAATACCCACCACATAATTCCTATTGTGTCTTTTACGTTTTCATATAAACTAAAAATTAGGGCTTTAGAAAAAGAATATCCATTTACTAGCATTTAAGCAAACCATCTTAGATCGAAATGATAAGTTTTAAGTTCTTTCAATATAGACTATAAATCAAATAATGGACTAGTATTCCATCAAATAGTAGAAAAGTTCTAAATATTCGAAATTTAAAAAAAATTTTACCATATCAAGAAAAATTTGTCAGGTCGAAGTATATTTGCAGAAAATTAAAAAACATGTAATCGAAAAGTTATCGCAGAATAGAGCTCCAACCTATCTCAGGTCTCAAATGAAATAATTTTTTTCTTGAATTTGAGTTTATGAAAAAAATTAAGCAGAATAGTGTACGTTGCGAATGCTAGCTTTCGCATAAAAATAAAATGTTTGAAAAAATTTAGGTAATTAAAAGAAATAAAAAAAATAAAAGTACTTTATTCAGCGAGCATTCTTTTAGACAGAATAGAGCGAAGAAATGCAGATTATAAGAATCCAGTTTGAGAACATCCAATTTCTGCCTTTGCTGTGGCACATGCTTTGTTGTCATACAAATTGTATATCAACAATAAAAGTAGTGGTACTATAATGACTATTGATGGCTTTGGCATTTTTACCAAATCATTCAATAAATTTACGATCAATAACGAAAATGAGTGAGAAGGTTCTCACTAAGCATTATTAGTTGCAATATGTGTCAGAATCATTTGAACAATTCAGTTAAGATGGCATATCATTTTATGTTTATTAATAACAATATGTTTCTATATCAAATTTCCAGGACGAGTTCATGTGACAATGCAGGATGCATGCGGTTGCTCAAATGGCTAATCGATAATGAGGAAATTTAGAATAACTTAATGTATCACAATGTATTCTATGGATTATTCAACAAGTTATCTGAAGGTTTTATTGTTTGACGGAGGAATGATTCATCATTTGAGTTATAAACAATTATTAGGGAATATCGAAGTAAATTGTTCATTGGGTTATTCTTTCCTTTGTCGTTCGATGGTACTCCTGATAGTGCCGTTACAGATTTTTGCAACTGGCTGTATTTTTGAAACGAAAAGTTGCAAGATGAAAGGATGAGAGGAATTTCTGTGCTCTATAAGAAGGTTTCTCTGAAGATGAAAGCAACAGGAAAAGAGAGAAAATGTAAGGTGGGAGAAAATGAAAAGTTGGTGGAATATGAAAGAAGAATACACAGAATTGATCTTTTAGCACTCGAATCATTCTAAAATAGTGAAGCTTGAATTTCCTTCTAAACTACCTCACTTATCGATTCGTAGACTGATTCAGCAGTATTTGAAGAAAATCATCTAGCATTCTGATACATTATCCTACCTTCCGTATTAGCAATTATTTATGATATTATCTTTTGTTTTCTTAATATTATTTCGCGGATGAGAACAGTCAAACTTATATTTATGCAAAAAAACTTATAACTTCACCAATATGCAAAACTAGTGGATGAAAATTATTGCAAAAAAAAAGACAGCATCCTATAGGAAATCGTTCATTTTAGTTATGACTACGATTAATGTTGGCGGTCTGAGCGAAGCGTTACCTGCAAGGTTGAATAAAGCAAGTTTTTGTAAATGATTATACATCCAACAAATAATCAACATTGAAAGAAATTCTTTATTTTCCTCTATTTACCGCCTATAGAATTTTTGGATACCAAAGTTCAGTTTCTTTCTGTTTTAGTAGAAGTAGTCAAAAAAAAAGTTTTCAAGAAGCTTCTCGATTTCTCGATTATATTTTCAAATTAAAAGAAAACATCTGATTTGCAGTATTCGAATGCATTCAAAAATGCAGAAAATGCAATGAAATTATTGTTGGAAATATGCGCAAGTCCTAGTTTTGAGACAATGGAAGGTTGGAATAAATCGTACGAAAAAAATGGCGAGAAAGTCTATTCCAAACAATTTGATATAGGAAAAATATTTACTTTAAAGGTAAATTACATTTTATAGCAGTGATAATGTACATATTGATATATTTAATAAGTGCATAAAAAATTTAAAGTTCTGATTCATTTAGATAATTTTCAACGAAACAGTTCAAAACTTATTCTATGAACATTGGGATAAAATTACGACAACGCCGCTGTGGAATCCTAATTTTACTTACATGGAAAGAATTGAAAAGTTAACTTCACATTGTGATATTCTAAAGGTTGATTTTTTTTGAAAATAATCAGAAAGAATGTCTATTGCCGGCAGTGAAATACTTCTAAATATTTTTTAGATTTCATGTGTGTTTCCGAAAAGTTATATAAAATTTAACAAAAATTTTAGTTTGCAACAACAGATATTATGTTCGTGAAGGGTCGTGAATTCTTGGCATGTCGATTATATCGAAAAATTGGACGTATAATTTATATAGCTGCAAGAAGTTTTGAAATCAATGAAATACCTGAAATGAAAGGCAAAGTACGGTATGTAACTTGACCGATATGCAAATTCCAAACTCCTTTGAATTTATTCATAACTTCAGACAGCTGAAGCTTACTGTAAAAAAAAAGGAGCAACTCAGTTGTGACGTACAACGCCAATGCAAATATCCACGGAAGTGATGTTGCCTTCTTTCCGAAGTTGCAATGCTTCTTTGTTTGAAAGTTAAGTCTTATCATTTCGGAAATAATACCAATATGAGTTAAATTTTATCACTTCGAAAACAATACTGATATGAGTTAAATCTTATCATTCCGGAAACAGTGCCGATATGTTGCTCGGTGCAGGACGATTTTCTCCGCATTCACCTGATCCACAAAAAACACTCATCGACTATGCATTCTGTGTGAATCCAAAAATAAATTTACCTCAACGTCTCATCGACACTTTCATTGCATATACAATACACCGCGACTCGGTGTTTGCTCGCAAGAATGTACAGAAATTGCGAGAAGGCAACCATTCGTAAGAAGACACCAAAGCAGGAGAAGTGCTTGAAGAATAAAATTCATAATGTGATGCAATGTATAAATTTTACACATTTCCGGATATTTTGTATATGTACTGAAAGTTTCGTTGGAGGTGCATTAAAAAATGGTAGTAATGCTTGTAGATACAAAGGATGGAAGGAAAAGGGTTTACCTTTATCTGACTTATGAACTTATGAGTTCCCGCATTTAGCTTATTTTTCATTTTTACACGTAAAGAATTTTTTTCAAAGCAAATTCATTAACATAGTGTCACGAAAGACGAAGGACTGTAATCTCTTCCTTTTTTCAAGATCCACTGCAGCATCCCATAAAAGATGTTCTAAATTGGAAATGGCGGTTATGAGATGAAGGAAAAATAAAAATAATAAGCATTGGCATTATTATTTAGCTAGATATTTTCACTAGTTAAAAGCTTTATCATTATTGTTATCAAAAATCTATCTTTAGTTCATTTCACTGCCACTTGCGACAATTCGTTGAACGCAGACTCTTTTGAATGTTGCAGAATAGAACTTCAGCGATTGAAATTTGGATTGCAATGCAATGTCCATTTCATCAAATTTGAAAATTTTAAAGCATTTTCCCTTTTTTTTTAAAAAAAAGTGGTACCATGTGTTTCGAATTGGTCTCATATAATCGAATGAAAACAGCATGTGAACTTATTTCTTCAACGATTGCTAGTTATACTTCTAAATTATATCAAAATAAGCTTTTAAACAAACTCATTTCAAATATAAAATGGGTGGTTATCTCCAAAATTCATAGCACATAGTGATAACACTAGTGTTTATAAATATAAGAAGTGAAAACTAAGAAAAAAAGAGAAAAAAAAAAGGGAAAAACACTAAAAAAAAATCAAATCCGGAAAGGAAAAATTGATAATTTTTATCAAAACAGATTATATGCCTTATCTATAGCTTAATTAAATGACGTTTTCTCAACCATTCACATTATCTCTGCTATTTTCTCGCTTTATTTCAAACAAGTCTTTTATGGAATATTACCATTTAAAGACTCGTCTGAAATAACCATTTTTTATTCGAAAAATGATGCTTTATTTTACAAAATAGAACAGAATCTTTGACAAAATTTTTTGCAAAAATTTCACCAAATTTTGTTTTTCGTGTGCAAGATTACTTGTACTAGATGAAATTAAGTATGATCTGGTATCAAAGTTTCTTAGAAATGAAAAAAAATTTTAATTAAGAAAGAAAAGCCAACATTTATTATTTAAAGCTTTACAACAAACTAATGATTACGTGAAAATTTATCAATAACCTACTTTCGAATAATTTCATCTCTTACATGAAACTAAATTGTGCAAATATCGTATATTTTTAAAGCTGAAGCATCATCTGATCGTTTTTGATCTTTACATCTTCTCCTCTACCGAGTATATCTGGTCTACAAAAAATGAAAGAATATTGATAAAGGATTTGATAAAGAATGGAATTGTTAATCCTGCATGTTAAACAAAATTTTTATTTTCAAGTTTTGAATAATTCCTAGAATTTAAAATCAAAGGAATTTATTAACCTTCGAAATACAGCCCTCAAGTGCGATCTAAATGTGAAGGCGGCTTGTTTATTGAACTGCTTCATTCTTCCAAAATTAGCTACTGCTTTCTTTAAAGTTAATAGTATCAAATATATTTAAACGGGCGGAAACACGAACAGGTTCGTTGCCATAGTTGCTGTTTTTGCTCAGAAGTACTACTATTTACGTCTTTGTGCTCTTCGATAAGAAACATATCCTTGCATAAATCTGCATTATCTAGTGATTCGTAGATCAGCGATCCTTCTGGGGTCTTCGCTGAGGATTAAGTAATGATTGCGCTGGAGAACTGCCATTATAAGGGCAATATTTTGCATTGTTAATTCAATTTTAGAAAGTTCTTCAGGTAAAATTTTGTGAGATGCTTCTCGCTCTATTTGTTTTTTTAAGAATTTTCTGGCTAATAAATTTTGTGAAAGGCTGGATTGTGTCGTATAAAGGAGTGATTCGGTGAAAAGATTTTCGCCCTGGAAAAGCTTAAAACACGAATTTCCATTCAACTTTTTTATAACTTCTTTCTGCCAAGAATCGATTGTATCTATATGTCGCTGCTCTTTCTGATCGTGACAAAATTGTAAAAATGATTTCTGTTTTCAGTTCTCATAGGTTTCTTCAATTTTATTATTTCAGTCACTTGGAACCAATTTTTTTTTTTTTTTTTTTTATTTCACTCTTTTTCACTCACTTTCTCGATAAACTCAGAAAAAAAATTAGAAACTCACAGTTCCGCGTGGCCAAATCCAGCTAGTTTACTTAATGAATGGCAAAATCTGAGTTTATAATTTTGTTCGCTGTAGCCATTGTTCCACTGGAGAATTCTCGAGCTGTGATGACAAGACCATCCTAAAATTCATTTCGATTCGTGCTCACAAGGCTGGATCATCAAACTCATTATGCCTTTTAGTTGAAAGCATCAAACTGAATTCATACAGTTATTGGACCAAATCTTTTGTTTCGAAACAATTGCTCTACGACGCCTAATGATTTATAAGACTGCAGTAAAAGATATACAAAAATTTAATTGAATCATTTAGCGTTTCGATAGAATTTTTACTGGTGAAAAAAATTTGCATGTCCATAGTTGCAATTTGCATTTCTCTAAAGAAATAATCTTAAATATGGTAAATGAATTGAATGTCGTGGATCCGGAACTTTTATTCACATTAATTGGGATAGAATTAGAAAAAAGAACAGCCATTCGGAAAAATATCACAAATCATTTTTGAGTTATCGTTATGCACTACATCTAGAATTTTCAAATTCAGAATTCGTTTCAACTTAAAATTATTCAGTTCATTATTACGCTGATTTCATATGACAATCACAATGTTTTGGAACTTTATCTTTTGCATGCTATTTTGACTTAAATATGCAAAAATATCCTATTCTTTTTAAAATATGATAGAAATCTCAAAACATTTCCAAAGATAACATAGTAGAAAAGCTTTGAATCCATAATTTTTCGACTTCACTTCGAATGTTGCACAGACAATTATAAATTCAAAAAAAGCTTTTCTTTAATGCACACAAAAATACATAAACTTTCGAGATCCATAATTCATATTACCGAACAATACAATTCAATCAACATGTTGGATACTAAATCAATTAAAATAAAGATAAAATCATTCCGCAATTAGATCGACAGACAAGTATTTCTCTTATCAATCAACAATAATCTATTTGACAATATCTTACATTAAGTGGCAAAAATTCATTCACAGAAGACCTAATTCATTTTTTTCAAGACGCAGAACTATTCCAACATTCCTAAAAAAATAGTAATTCAGATTTGAAAATCCGAAAATATTTCAGGATTCTCAGGATCAATCAAGACTTCTGAATCCAAGAAAAAAACAACTGCTAAACCACAAAATATAACATCAATAAAAAAAATATTTTTTTTTTTATAATTATGAAATCAACAATGATGTTTGGAATAAACTGTATAATTTGGAATGTAATATTAAAGCCATAATAATTGCTACATGAAATTTGAAAAACATGCATTCATTTGACATCAATATTATTTTTATATATCTCATTAAAAAGAAGTTGTAAATAAACATAAACATCTTGTTCCCTGTAAATTAAAAACACTTCAAAAATAAATATTTTGAAGCAGCAAATTTCACAACGAAAATTGAATTACTGCACCTATACTTCTTCAAAACTAATCATTAAAAGCATAAAATCCCATTTCTTTTAAATTATCTAATATATATTTTATATTAGAATTCGTAAGTTCTACATATTTAAACATCTTCCACGCTATATCTTACAACATACAGTTTGCAAACAAGTGAAAGTACAAGTTTAAAAATAGCGAAATTTCATGCTCTTAAAGCAGTAAACTGACAGTAAACTTCCAAAATTCTTGAATCGATTCCTGCTGTTACAAATAATTCTTTATCAATATCTTGTTTCATCTCGAACAATTCGTGCCAGTACTAAAAATCAATTTCGATTTCATATCATAGGAATGTCTTTTATATAAAGAAACTTCTCATTTTTATGAAAGTTGTCTGCATTATTTTTTTGGAAGTATGATTTAAATACAAAAATATTTTTATTCACTCACAAAATAGTCCAATAAATTATAATCAAAAGACAGAAAATAAACTATTATAAACGGATATTATGTCAACAGCACTACTATTAATTTATTAATAAGAAGGAAATCCAAAATTCCTGATCTCAGATAAAAATGGGAACAGCCGCACTCAAGATTTAAAACTAAAAAACGCAAACTTTCAATAAGATCTCTTTAAATCGTCCCATCATATATCGATACCAGTAAGTGTCGTAATTTCTTCCAGCCGTTTCATATTTTACAAGATGTTCTGAGAGAAACACCACCAATTTCTAAAAAATAATTGTCTTTATAAAACTGGAAGAATCAAGAGTAGAATTCTAATTCAAGAGTAGAATTACAATAATATTTGGTGTCCTAATTACATTTTAGAATTTCAAATCTTCATCACAATTTTCCATTAAAATAAAATTCCTAAAAAGAAGTTAAACTAAGGCAACAAATTATATTTTTCAATACTTTAAAGAATGAATGAAACGATATTCTAAGTTATTTGTAAAACTTACATGCAAGACATTCAGAAACAGATTTTTCAACATTTCTTGTAATTCCTTCAATTCTTTCCTCTTTTCTTCAACATCATCATCAAGAATCACTCCCAAACTATCCTCTTCCTCCTTAAAACAAAAATTCTGATTTGCCTGCACAAAGAATTTCATGAAGAATAATCATTTATAAAAGAAAATAAAGATGCGAAAAACTGGAATTTTGCAGATTGCGTCGTAGAATTCTCAAAATATTAATCACAGACAAATGTTTTAGTATTTGCATTTATTTGAAAATATCGGGCTTAATTCAATAATCATATATTAAATTAATCTGAATTATATAGTGGTATTCTAATCA
The DNA here is from genome assembly GCA_002249935.1 of Onchocerca flexuosa. Taxonomy (NCBI): domain Eukaryota; kingdom Metazoa; phylum Nematoda; class Chromadorea; order Rhabditida; family Onchocercidae; genus Onchocerca; species Onchocerca flexuosa. The sequence continues at coordinate 2,721,399 of KZ269977.1, read as the reverse complement.
ATAAGGATGTCAATAATTATTTGTCATTATCCGCTTTTATAGTTTCGAAATTAAGAAATGATTCTGTGGAAATAATCAGTTTGAAATCTTTCAATAGTTGCCACTGATGAACAAATACAAGTAGAAAAAGGATAATTAAGATGGAAGTAATCTTTAAGATATTTTCATCTCACTGAACGCAGAAGATAAGCAAAAATTATTTCATAGTTGTCTGAAAAAAATCCTTCACTTCTTCCATAAATCTCAATTCTCCAAAACTAATATTCACGGAATCATAAAATTAAATAAATTACTTCTCCATCATTTCGATCCATCTTGGCACGCTTCTCTTGCATTTGTTGAAATTTCTTCTTACACCGATTGGTATGGCCGCATGCATGTTTTATAACTATAAACAATGCTTCCCATAGCCAGAAGCTGCAAAGTTATTACAATAAAAATTTTATTAAGGACTAATATAATCTATTCTCATATTATGAATTAAAAAAAAAAAAAAAAACTGATATTAAGCGATGCAAAAAGTAACCGATGTAATTCCTGGTCAAGATTACTCAACAACCAGAATACCACGGCATTCGCACTCATCAATGTCATTCGAAGCATTTTAGTAATCAACACAACCATCATCTGCAATAATTTTATAGTAATACATTCAAATGAAACAATTTGAAATAAACTAATCTGTAAATCAGTAGATTCCTCGATAGACTTCCTCTTCCTCAAGTAAAAATTTGTCTTTAAGCGATATCTTACCTGTCGATTATGCTTCCAGACACTGTAAAGTGTTCGCAAAAGTGCCATAGAGGACTCATCGTTAATATCACTCAGTTCTTTCAATGTTTCATGGTACCTGGGATTCAAAATAAATAGCCGGTCTAAATTTTAACTAATTTAATAGTTGGGAATCACTCATTTCAATTAAGCTAATTTAAGCTTAAAAAGAGAAGTAAAAGATTGTTTCTGAAGCCTAAACATATGTATGAAAAAAGTAAAGGAGAACAAACCTTGCTAAAGCAGCAAAATTGTGACTAAATGATTTTTGCGCTGCATTAAGCATAACTGCAAAAAAAATTGAGAGTGTTGTTAAACTGCTGTCTTTTTGGTTAAATCCGCGTAATATTTCAGTTAATTTCTTTGGCTCAGCTTTATTATAGAATGCTCTTTCAACTTCGGCAACCAATTTTTTTACACTTTGTTCTTCTAGAAAAAATAAATCATAACTGACTGCTGTAAGTCTTGTTAACACATTATAATTTTTTCGATTTAACCAAATTGTAAAAAACGATAATCAGTAGCAGGCAAATATCGAAAAAATAAAACTGCATGATTCAAAAAGTGATTCGGAAAAATTTTTTCTCGAGCTTCATTCTATTTAAGTGAAGTGAATGGTTGAAGTTTAATAAATGCTTTTGAAAAAAAAAAAACGATAAATGCTTTTCAGAGAAATATAACAATTGAAGAGTGCAGTTAAAGTATTTTATTAAAACAAAAAAGTGTGAGTTTCAGCTTTAAGTATATTCCAAAAAGAAATAAGTATATATATATATATATAAGTAATTAAACAACAAACCTTGGTTTACTAAAAACAATATAGAGGGTTTTTCTGGTGTTATTTCTTCGAATGAACTTGGCAAGCAATCACAAATTCTTTCGTGATACGAAAACCTCATACATTTTTCGATAACCTTAATTAGAAAAACCACGAATTGATTGTTTTTTGACAATTCTTCTAAAGGATTTGACTAATTAAATTGGCACTGAAAAGAAATCGCTAACTTCCTTCACAAAATATCGTCTCGGTGCATAATCATTCAAATCGAGACAATCGTCCCAATCAATCCAAGACCAGCGATATTCAAAATTCGACATATGGTAGCTGAACCAATCAATCAATCTAAAAATGAAAATATTTCATCTAAATACAACTTAATAATGGAATTCGAATTCGCAAAAATACACCACAGTCTTTGCAATGAAGCTTATTTTCGTATATTATATGGAGGAATGAAATTTTCGTTTTAAACATGAAGAGTCTGAGAGTATCGCTACATCAACCAGAATAAAAAAACTGAAATCAAGTTTCATTGTAATAAACTAACCTATCAATGCATTCAAGCTGCATTGTATCGATCCGCTGATAAAACAGTTCTGCGGCCTGAGCGATCACCTACAAATGTATAAGTTTCAAAATACATAATTTAGATTTGAAGATCAATTAATAAGTTATACCTATCTTCTATTGAATTTTAGCATGAAGAAAGCATAAAAATGATGAAAAAATCAAACCTGAGGCATATTTTTTATCTTACATAATTCAATCATCAGACTTCCATAAAATAAAGGTCGCAATGGTGGATGTGGCAGACGAAACAATTGTGAAAAGATTGTTTCCAAAATCATGTAATTTATTGGAACTATTGTTTTTTTTCGATAACTGACAAGCTGTGCTGCACTAAAATTCTAAAAATTCGTCAGCCGTGCCAAATTTCGAAAGATTTCAGTAAATGAAAAATAAAAGCAATAATATATCGAGAAAAAAAAAAAAAAAAACTACCATTCTTTCCTACTATTACAATTATTCTCAATTATCGAACACAATTCTTCTTCAATCAAAAAGCGTTCAATTGAATGAGCACCAGGAAGCACTGGTCCCTACAAATGATTGTTTTAAAATGATGAGGTATTAAACAATGAAAAAAAGAAGACAAAAGAAAAGTAAAGAAACGTAGGTAATTACTCCATCTGGACAATCGGCATAGTCGAAAAAACGAAATATAACAGTAGGTAGCGGATATACCATTACTGACGTATGCGGTGGTGGAGCAAACCTACAGAATAATATCATGAATTAAGTACATAGATACAAAGAATTCCCTTTAGAAAAATTACATGTAAAAAATAATAGCAGAAGAGACTTTCAACATGGCCTAATCAGACTGCACTCCCTATAGAAATCTATTTTCTATATAGAATAGCTACATTTAAATATCTCTTGCCATATTTGTCAATATTGTTAAAAATTTCCTTAAAGACAATTTTTTTGAAAACCTTTGATTCTTAAGAATTGTTATTAAAGGTAAAAATTCAAAAAAAAAAAAAATATTAGTAACTCTTACGATGGTAAATTATGCGTAACCGCACCAGCCAGAGAACCATCGAATGCTACATAATATCGCGAAATATGCCGTTCTACCCAACCATCATCCCGTAGCTTGGAAATTTGAGTCCAAAGACTATCCAAATATTCTTCTTGTTCATGTTCCATTGCTGACCAAACTTGAAGCAACTAAAATTAATTTCTAACAGTAATAAATACATCAGAAACGAATAAAATAGAATAGATATAGAATAGATAAGAAAATGCTATGAAATCGAATAATGCAATGTAGAATTTAAAAGGCTTAATTGCAATTATGCAAGGCAATATAATATGTAGTCTCAAAGCAAATGACTTTGCCAATATTTTATTTAAAGCTTGCCATCCTTGTAATAATATCTCTTTATGATTATTCCACTTTTCTTCTCTATCTCGAAACGCTATGGTAAGTTCGAAATACATGTATTATCGTCATATCTGCTAATATCACGTATGCCAACAACTACTAAATTTGCTAACCATGACAAGTTATAAATTTCACCTTAGCATGAGATGTATTCCTTTCAAGCATATATTTATCAACACCTTCTAAGAGATTATCGAGTGGTTCCTTCTCTCTATCATTTAGCTCAGGTCCTGCCCAGGGAAGACTGTGTAGTACCGCATAAACAAACCAATCACTTCGAACCTGGAAAGATAAAATTCGTTAAGAACGAAGAAAAAAATTGTATTGAAGCAAAAAGAGAACCGACTATATTTAAACAAAAACCGAATCAAGTAGTTATTAAATTCACATCTACAACAAAAATGCAAGTAGTACTGTTTTTTTATCCCACCTTCAAAATTTCGATACAGGTCATTAAAGAACTCGCACAATTTCACGAATCTAGTTTACATGTCCATAACAATTTTAGAAATCATACCTGTGGAATACGTTCTTCACAAGCTGATTCCATGAAACTTTCGTAAAACTCCACCAAAGAACTGGACGAAACAACATGACAGTTGACCAGATCAGCCAGAAATGTGACCTGAAAAAACAAATCAACAATCATCAATCAACAATCAAAAATCAAATTGATATAAAAAAAAGTACATGAAATTCCGAAAACTGGAAACTTACAATATGCAGAGCATGAATGAAATCAGAAGATACAAGCTTCTTATGCAAAACCTCCAGTAATTGATGCAGAAGCTGAAAGTTTTTGCGAAATCAATCTTTTTCTGGTGATTAAATAAATTACATTATACAAAAACATCATATTACTTCGCTCTTCTTAATATAAAAAGCTTGCAATACCTCAAAACCAAACTTCTGTTTTTTTGAGTTCAACAAGCCCGCAAGAGTTGAATATGCAGTAACTTCTTCCGGCAAATAACATATGCTGTAAAAAAAAAAAAAGATTTCTATTAGTAATTAGCAGTATTTACAAATTATTAATTTTATCCACATAAAAAATATTAAAAAATACTACACCACTCTGAAAATCACCATTCTATGATAACATCGATAATGCGATCTATATCAGTGATGAGATAAGTTTCCAGTGACTGCACCAAATTTTCCAAATTGGATTCCATGGACGAACCACTCTGAATTAAATTTAAATGACACTGTCTATTCCGAATGTGGCAAAGCCGCAAAGCATTGGGATTATTTCATCTAATCCTTCCTATTTTTGTTTTTAAAAATATTTAGCATTAATAAACGATAACAAAGCTATGTTTTTCTTATTAACGCCATCCATGAGACCACTGCAACAGATTCAACTTTACCTTCTCACCAATACGACTGATGAGGAATTCCAGATGTACTTCTGCTTCTGTTTTTTCCGGAACAGTTCGCCGTCTCTTATTGTACCAGTCATTGTCTATAAAATTTTTATCATTACCCGGTAAAAAATGAAAAGTGATAATACTTTCCAATTGTAATCGTGAAATGGATACTAAACTTTCCAAAAGTTGTTCACAATTTTTAAAAATAGCGAACAAATTCATGTTTAAATCATACCTTCATCACCAGCACGTCTCCTTCGGTCATGATCAGTAAGCGGCAAATGAATCATTTTTATCTGTTATAACAATCGGTATTACAGAAGTAGAAAAAACATCCCTTAATTCTTACAAAAGCTAATTGGACATTTGAAAAGATACAGAAAAAAGTGGAAAATTTATGTAAACGAAAAGGCTTTTACTGAGTGCTGTCTTAAGTTCAAGCAACAGGCATACTATGACACAACAGACGAAAAAAAGGAGAACGTGCAAAGTGGCTCCCAATTTCAGATCAAAAAACTTTAAAGGATAAAGTGCTGTCAGCAGTATGAAGAGGAGAAGACTGTTGTAAAAACGAGTCACAAGAATTAGATTCTCAAAATTGTGACAATTAATGATTTGTCTCATACATATTCAAAGTCATCAAAAAAATATAACTCTTTGTAATACTTTATTTTAAGAATAATATTTATCTCTTATCAAAAAGTAAATAAAAAAAAAGAAATCATCTTATTCATAACAAAACATCTATTTTTGACCCGTGATAATGCAACCATTTGCAAGTTTGTAATAACAGCAACATAACTTTTCGAAATAAAAAAAATATGAAGACATAACAAACTGAAAAAATATATGACAAAATTTATTTTTGAAAAAGTTAAATAAGATTAAATGAATTTCCACTCTTAGTATATTAATCAAGTGAAATGCGCTGCAGAAAATAAGAATCTATGATACAAAAAGTAACCATATGACAAAATTTCTTTGAAAATTACTAAAATAATTCAAAAGAATTGTTCGAAAGTACAAATTAAGCGCAACATCCAAATGATTTCGCCGATTTCTACTGGTTAAAAATAAAATATAAAGCAACTTTTACATCATCGAGAAAAGGAAAGCAACCTTTACATTATCAGGCGATGAATAAAAAGCCATAAATATAGTTCATTACAAATTTACTGAGTAAACATATCAAGAACCTTTCAGAAAGAAACATTATGACATTAAAGTCTCGTGAAATCCTTCACACCAAGCTTTCGTAATTTTTCGTATGCCTAAAATAATAAAATAACATATTTTGGAATTTTTATTACAGCAAGCAAAAATTTCACAGCAAAAATGTCACCTTATCATGAGTATCACCGTCATCCATGGTAATAACCGGCATTTTGAATGCAGCTTTATAAAGTTCAAAAGCCTCTTCATTTTGACCAAGTCTAGTTTTTACTTCTGCCAGGTACCACAAATTCGAAGAATCGAAATTCGGCTGAAATCAATGTTCTTGTGATTTGCGCTACTATTTAAACTGTCAAACCAAAAAGTATCATAAGAAATGTATCAAATAAGCATATTTTAGAAAATATACAGTTCCAATCCTACCTTGATAAACTCAGCTTTCTGGAAACATCTCAAAGCGTCCTCATATGTCGCTGATGGAACTGCACCGAAAAATGCCTTAACTATTGCAATTTTCCATGACGGCAGATCCGCATATGTAAAATACCATACACCTAAAATAACAAGGTTTCAACGACTTACAAAATGAACAAAAATAATTCGTAATCACGAAAAAACCTTAAAAATATTTTGAAAACAAGATAACATGATAAGCAACATATGTAGTAAATAAGTACGAACCAAGAGCATGCCAAGTAGTTGCATCAGTAGAATTTACATCAAGTGCTTTTTCAAGGTGCTTGCGAACTTCGAAGGACTGCCGAATCTGTTCTCTGGTACCTTCATACTCTGATACATAACTTAACACAATAGCATACCTAAAAAGATTACTAGGAAAATAAATCTTTATCTAGATGGAGAAGAATCTTTCATTTTTATAATCCCTTCATTGATGTCCTGCCAATCACTATGTGTCAGGATACAAAAAAATAAAGTGAGATTATCATCTCGAACTACATCATCCATGTCAAGAAATAGTCGATATAGGTAACTCATCAGAAATGAAAGCAAACATAGCAACTCTTCCCCTCAATCAAATTTGGACCAAACCGAAATCCTTTAGTCTCTTCCTTCTTTTTATGTTTCATTCAGTACTTCTGCCAAAAATCAAATATAATAAATCTTCCACTACTCAAAACACTGATCAAAGAATTTTATAGAAGTCATGTTTTGTGCAGCTTAGAAATAATTATAAAAGCTGAAAAATTTTTGAAAAAAAACTACTGTTTTTTTAAACATGAACATCAATAACTCACTCACCATTTATGAGCCTCCCAACAAGGTTCTTCACCTTCATTGTCAAGTGCTTTCTCAGCCATTTTCAAAGCATCATACATGAATCGCTTTTTATCATCTTTATCCTGAAATATTTCTAAATATGGAAAATAATATTTGCTATTTATCAGTACAACAATTGTGAGAAATAAAAAGCTGGTTACTGGCGCCCAAATTGCAGACATCCTTATGGCATAATTGATTGCACCGAAAAGACCTTGAAGTCTCTATTACGCCAAAATTAAAAATCCAACCTTAGACATTTTGGATTTTTCACATAATATGCGAGCCAGTCGCCAAAGCATTTGTGGATCATTGCCTGCTGAAAATCTGGAAAAAAAAAAGATTATGTCAAATTGTGCAGCTCATGATTTTATTTCGAGAAAAACTGACGAGAAACTGAACCTCCTTAAGACATTATATGCATTTTCGATCAAATAAACACTGTATAATGTATCTGCTTCTCGTTTGAAACGCTCCAATTTTAATGCTTCCTCAGAGTCGTTGTTTCTTTCTGACTTCCCCAGAAAAGGTAATAATGCGAAACCTGTGAGGAATAAAAGAATGAATGAATGAAAGTTCATAATTTGCATGAATCGACAAATGGGTTCCGAAAAAAATATTATAGAAATGATAAGCATCGAACTGGCAGACATTTATTAAACATGCCGAAACTGAATATTCTTATCTAGTAATAAATAATCCGATCATATCACCTGTTGTACCCGTGGCTGTAGCTCCTAGTAGAACTCGTCGTGCTTTCTTGTATGCACCAAATCTTTGTTTCGCACCTCGTATACTCTGAAATAAGGAAAAAAAAAGGTGACTTGTCATAAAATGAGAAAATTTCATTTATATAACTTCAAAAATCAATGAATGCAAACCAACCCTGATCATCTCTATCCTCCCATCAGCCAACGATACAAGTCGTGACGATCGTATTAACGCTCTGCTCAACATACGGCTAGAAATAATGACAAATAATAAATGCAGCATGCAATAAGAAGAATTTGATCCTATCTTCTTCCAAGTAATTTGAGAATGCCTTTTGAGATTCAAGGACTACGGAAAAGCAATGACAAACTTGACACATGCCTACAAAACACATTAGACACTTTGACCTCCATCCCATCTCCTAGCTAAACCAAAAAAAGCGGAATAAAGCACGGCCCTCACAGCGTACTTGGGCCATGCTATGCTCATCAGGCTACATAGAGTTGCCGTACGAGTTATATGACATATGAACTATGAACTGCTCATCGCTACAAACTTGCAAACTTGCGATCCTACTGCTTTATTGCCGTTTAGAACAGTAAGTTATCACACACGCACTACAAGCATATTATATGAAGCACTTAACGTATCATGTAAGTTCGCCTATATGAGTTCCGCAATCAGGAAAAATACATGGGACGACGCATGAGACATTGGATGTAAGATCTATGGAACTATAAAATAAAATGAAGAAAGTTCCGAACTTGTTGAATCTCTCCTTCTACTCAGAAATGTCCTACAATTTGAAACGAGAACAAATGCTATTCAAAATTAGAATAATTTGGAGAGTTCCCACACAATGCACAGAGCATCAGACGTAAAGGGCATTTTACCGAATGTCTCATTATAAGTTAACGAAATTCTTGCACGAATCTTGTATTAACTGTAAATTTCAAGACATATACTCGTGGTAAAAGATGTCAAAGATGCGATTCATTCGCAATACAACTGCAAAAAGGCAATATAATTTGTTCAGATGCAAATATGTTCCTGATTTCGTCAATGGCTAAGTGTCACCATGACAAGCTGCTAATTTATTTGTGCAGTCATCTATTTATGAAAATTATTCAATCCTTCTCCAAAATATTTCATTCATGAAAATTTTCTCAGTAGTTATATTTTGATTAGATCTTAGCACAGCATGCTTTAGCCATTAAGCTTCGGTTGTAAGTTGAAGTAAACGTCATTATATTTTTTTTCTTTTTGTATCCGCAACGACAAGTAAACATTCTCTAGAGGAATGAATGTGTGAGTGATGCAACAACGTTACATCAAATAATTAATGAACTTCATAATTCTAACTTCTGGTCGAAGCTTTTTTTCGCGCTTCTTTGTAAAATAGGAAGAAAGTTTCGATGCTACTCATAAATCAAATAAACATTTTGCACCATAGATGATAACTGTAAACATCGGGCACCATGCATCTCACATGTACTGCAAGAGAGATGCAATGGGTTATGTACATGTAGAGGAGGCTTCAGCTCTTATACAGTCCAAAGGGAAAAATTCCAATTATTGAATAAAATAGCTAATTTAGAACAAATATAACACATAGAAATAGCTTTACATTTCAAGAAATAATATACTATCACATAAAATCAGAATATAAAAATGTAGAAAATTAATAAGATCAATATAATATTCACTGCTATCACACCAAACGTAATCCGCACATTGCAATGTTGCACAAGTTGTTGAAACAAACTAGATACTGAAAATAAGTTTATTTCCAACTTTTTTTGGTCGATAATCGTATTATTGAAAAATTAAAAAAAAAATAAATGGAAGAAACATGAATCATTGAAAATCAGAAACACGAATCATTTAGAAACATTAATCATTGTATTTCTCGATTAATCATGTGCCATTTTTTCTTCCCTGCCTTATTCTGACCAAAGAACTCACCGTATCGTTTAAGTCCGGTATTGCGTGAAGTAGGATCTTCATTAGATTGATCCTTCAAATCTCGTACGACGGAACGTGTTAAAGCTGTAGACCAAAGATTGGAGGCACTTTGTTCATTTTCAATTTTGTCGCCCACGAATCGTCGTCCATCTTTATGATAAGTGATTTTCCGCTTCTAAAAACAGGGATTTTAGCGACATTGTTGCAGACTATTCATGAAATGATTTGAAAAACAAAATTCTATTTCTAAATATAAAAGATAGAGCATCATTGAAATTTTATCCGTAGGACAGATAAGTCATTTTTTAGAAAAGAAATTAAATATCAACTGGACATGACTGGAACCATAATTCTGAAATTTCACAAAAAGTACTTAACTAAGGACATAAAATGGACAATTTGGCAATGCTCTACTTTATTTAATGCTAAAAGTACTGAACCAGATTTCCAATGCTAAAGGAAAATATTGATTTATCCAAGCAATTTAAAATAAATCCTTTCTTTTGTTATGCAAAGCATTATGTTTTGAAAATTAATCTGTTCAAATTCAACGCCTATTTTCCTAAATTTTTCTCACGACCAGTGAACTCGCTTCTGCAATCATCATAACAATGAGAAATTTTCATCGTGATCCGCATGGAACATCTTTTCTAGAATATCAAATATTTTCAAAGTCGTCAAGATAGCTCGATGTCTTAAAATGATGCAGTCATTGTTATCAGAGATAATCGAACCCGAAATAGCTAGTCCTATTTTCGACAAATGCAGAAAAACTGCGATGTCTCACGAGCAATTGCAATTCTGTCATCTTCTTTTATATGTGGAAGACGAAAGCAGGGAATCCCTGTACTTTCTGGAACAAATTCACATACTAAACATCGCCGAGTCTACATTTCCTAGCAGTGATAAACCATCAACCACAACTAAAGACCATATTTTTCCTCATTCATAAAGCGACTATTTCGAAAAAAAAAAAAAGAGACAAATTAAAAAGCACTATTTTTCTGTAGTTCTAGAAATGCCGACACTCTGAATTCCAATCACAAAAGGATTTCAGTCGTTTCCACTAGAGATGCTATATGACATCTATCTTTTTTTTGTTTATTGTAGATGAAAAATAACAATACTAACAACGAAACGCGAATTAAATTTAACAGAATATGTGAAAATCTTAAACAGCAATTGAGTAAACACAAAAACATCTGAACAATCAAACAATCACAATTAAAAAATTATGCAAGCTTCGAAATACAGAAGTAAACATGCAAAATTTAATCGCTTTAAAATTCTGTGAGTTATTAGGAAACTTACACATCAACACAATTTGAAAAAATGACAACAAATCTTCGGAAAAGAAGACTTACGGTTTGACATGAGAATAAAGTTTTCTCATGTTTGGCATTTTCAAATTCAGTCAACAGCACTGGCTTAATTGCAACATCCTCATCTTCGGCATTTTGAAATTCAGCCAAGGACCCTGGCTCAACTGGATCGTTAAAAACATGCAGCATCGTTGCTGTATGATTTTACTTACGAGCACTGCAAAAATTCTCTTTTCAAGATGAAAATGGATTAAAATTTGACAAAAAAGCAGCATTCGGATTCAATTTCAAGCAGAAATAGCAAATCTTCAAGAGACATCTGTATTGTTTTCTTTCAGGCTTAACAATGCTTAAAAAAGGCAATTCGAACTTAAGTTTCAAACGTAAACCAATTTTAAGTTCATCTATTTTCTGCAGTTTTATTTTTCAATGCAATTCATAATTCCCGTAAATTTTACAGGGAAAGTAAGAAGAGAGCAGCAATATTTCTAGTCTAAGGTTTAGATTTCTAACAATTTTTTTATGAATTTATCTTTAAAACAAAATGCATCTGGAAACCATCTGAGTGAATATGAAACTAATTTCAAATTAATTTCGGATAATAGAAAATCAAAGTCGGAGAAAAAGTAAGTTCTTAAAGATATTGCAACAGAAGAAATTAAAATGCAACACTAAAAACTAATCTGAATAACATGCGTATTTCATCTATCAAAAAATCTTCTACCATTCACTATTAAAATGTAAAACAGAAAGAGAAAAAGTTCTAAAGAGAGAAAAAGAAAGAATTCGGAAATGAACATTAATAACAACTGGTTTCAGTACAAAATCTTATTCTCTTTACTCCTTCGTTCATTGTTCTCTCACAGCAAAGTAAAAAAAAATTATAAATTATTTAATTAATGTACAAAATTAATCTGAGTACTTTACTGAATTTTGATAGTACAGGTGGACTTTGTAAATAAGAGACACCAGATTTGGTGGTCCCGATAAAAAGTAAAAGATAGATAAAGAAACAAACTAAAACAATCGAAAAAAAAGGAATTCCTGTTCCTGAACTGTCGACTTTCTTTTGCAGTTTAACAAACATTTCACATTCTATATTTATTTATTTATTTATAGAAATCACTTCAAGTGATATATAAATACACGTAATCTAGAACAAAAAAAAAAAATACAATAACAGAAAATGAATCATACGGTGATTCATTCCCATTAGGTGACTCATTTTTCGTTAATGTGTTTTCTCCTGTTCAAATCATCTGAAATATATTTATAGTGATGTTATGGTGATTATTAAAAGAAATTTGAAAAATGATGAAAATAAGGTAAATAATTTTTACTCGTAGTCAGATGTCTTCTAATCGAGTCGATTTCAGAATTGCAGGTAATGGTACCGCACTAAATATTCGTGAAAACCGTTCCATTGCATTTTCAGTCGCAGACACATAGAAGACATCCGTTTCCACTTGGACTAAACACAAAATCGATAGATATGCATATGTTATCAAATTAGTCATTTCTTTAAATACTGTCAGCCAGTTTAAACATCAACTTGATGAATAATCGGCTATTTTAAGTACGACTTTTTTTTTCCATCTAATTTTTATACTTTTTTTTTCAAGAATTTTGTCCACTTCCACAATTTTAGTCAAATTATACTCTTCATTCTTTTATGTTGCATTTTGCTCTCGATTTATGCTCGAAAATATGCCGGAAAATCGTAAATTAATTTGCAAAATGATTTATTTCCATTTATCAGGTGTTTCATGAGTAAAATAAATCCTATTAATAATTACAGAAGCAAAGTAAAGTTTGAATGCCGAGAACTAAAATTAAACAATGGGTGGAAAAAACAGTTCCGCAAACTGTTCATATTTTGATAATGTCTTCAAATTTTTAAATAGGATAAAATATAATGAACATTGGGGAAAGTTAACTATTCCCACTACTTATAATTTAAATAACTTAAAATACGATAAATCTAAGATAAATACATATTTTAAAATGTAAGAGAAGTAAAAAATTCACCGTCTTCAAATAAAGATTTTCTTTTAAATGTTCTCGAAGTTAATTTTTGAATACGAATGCAACTACATAATTCCAAGATTCGAACTATCTCCAACAACATTCGCGGTTGCAAAACATAAGCAAACCGTCTTTTCAATTCATCAATAGGACACCCAGGACGACTAATGATCGAAAACAGGACACCTTCCGCCATCCACCTTAAAATAAAAAACTCCATCTTATGTACTGAAGATAACCATCTCCTATATTTACATAAATTCATAAAACAAAAAGGATTAAAAATAATTATTATATTATTTGGAGCAAACACAGTGTCAATAAAGTGAACTGAAAAAATTTAGAAAGCATCTTCTAAAATAAAGAAATTTTACAATAAAAAATTTCCGAAATAATTTTGAAAAACTTTCATTCAAATTGAGATTCTGTTGGAGAATTTCTGGAACAGATTTAAAAATAAATACCTAACAGCAGGCGGATAAATTTCACCGGATGGTGTAAACCAAGGAGCTGGTACATACACAAGCTTCCCATAAGGAACAAGCCAACAGTCACTATAAGCTGGGAGCACATATCGTACCGTATCAACACCAACAGTTACCAACTGCGAATCTGCTTCCATTTGCTGCACAACCAAACTTACATCAGAACCACTACTTTTCAAAATTATCTGAAATTATAGAACGTATCAATGGATATTTCTAAAGGACATTATAATACGATAAAAATTAACTGGAATATTGAACATATATTTCAAAATTTGGCCAAAAGATTTGTAGCCTTGTAAGAACTCTCGAAATCAAATTTAATTTCTTTTTTCAAAATTTTTTTGTTTTGAAATGCTCACTGTTAATTCCTCAATCGACATTCCAACAAATTTCGATTCCTTGATCGCTGTATGAATTCGACGCAAAAATGGACGCGAAGAAATCAACTGAGTTATTAAGTAATCATCGAAATTATTATTCCTTATCATTTCTAATGAATAAATTTGTTTCAATGAATTCAAAACGTGCTGCAAATTTGGTATATCACATGGTGTGCAATCTCCTTCAGGCTTCACTGTTATCCGCTCTAAATGCAAATCCGCCGATTCCAAATAACGGAGCTGTTTAGTGGCGTTCATAATTTGCTTAAATTTTTTTTCTCGGCTCTGAAATAATGTCATTTTCATCATATTGACGCTTCTTCTTTTCCCTAGACGACTTTGAACCATAGCTATTATTTTCATGACCAACAGAACTAGAATTTGCTTGTAAACTATTATATAACTTTCCTTGACATTCTATAAAAAACATAAATTTACTTGGAATTCAAATTTTCTCTATCAGACGACACATAAAATCCATATTTAACCCAAACGATGATAAGACTGTTCAAAATTTAATTAATAAAAAAAATTAACCAATAAATGTTAAAATTAATTAATAAAAATAAGATATGAAGAAAACAAAAAACAATTAATTATTTGGCTATCTTATAAAATACTTAAAACTTGATCTCATCAATTATTGAAATGAAATCACAGTAGCTATCCTCTGTTCTTTTTTATTGAAAAAAAAAAAAAAAAAAAAAAAAAAAAGGCTATCTGTAATGAAAAAGAACTTTAAAAAATCACATCTATTTAGAAAGATAAAAAACAAATAAACAAACAAATTTTATGGCTTCGCCTACCTTCGAAAGATACTAGTATCTGGTGGCACCAAAGCCCTGAAATAAGAATTCCACGAATTTTGATAATTTTTTACTCGTGATTCAACAAGAGACTTCGATTTTTCTGATGCTCGGCACCATTCACACAAAAACCAATTGATAAATCCCATCGGTCGAGGATTGAGGTCCCAATGTCTTCTTAAATGTCTACAAAAACACAGCCGTTGATGAAATAAATGAAATTAGTTAAAAGCTAAACAAATTAATAGTTAAAGAGAACTTCATGAATGTTGATATTGTTGAAGCAACTGAGGACTCAATTTTAAGAACAATTTTTGGCTATTTTCAATGCAGAATAAACGATTTCTGTTTTAATCAAAGCCTACCTGAAAATGAACTTACATAAAAAATGAAGAGTCAAAACCTGCGCAACCATCATGGGGCAAAATCTATGACAGATGGTAATCTCCCACTCTATCATTTTTTGGAATGTCGTTATCAACGACAATTGATTATCAGCGACAATATACATTGATAATGGCAGATCTGAATCTTAAACGACTCATTAATTACATAAATTAATGAATCCTGATTTTCCATAACTTTGACGAACTTCTGACTATTTATTGCATAATCTTGTCAGCATTTGAAAAAAATCTGCTTTTAATCATTTTCTTCATCCAAAAAACGTTTTCTTCATCCAAAAAGGTAAAAAAGTTGTTGATAAGTCTTCGAAAAATTTCAAAATTTGAGATCGATCGAACGACTGTATATTTCTTATAGAGCCGTTAATCTTCTTGCTGAAAATACACAAAATTATGCTTTGTAAATCCTAGCAAAATTCTATATTTCAAACACACTTTTTATGAGCTCATAATTAAGGATTTGATTCTCTGTTACATTACATTGTTTGTTTCTTAGTGATTTATCTTTTGAATGTAAAAAAAAGCTGCTGCAAATTATAAAAAAATTTTCATTATTCTGAGAAATACTACAAGTCCCAAAACTTGAAATGAAATTTAGCAACAGTTGACCAGAAAAATTAGAAGCATTAACAGATTTGACGAAATCACTGATAAAATTAAATGACATTAAACAAATTTGAAAGAAATTAACCGATGTTTCTATTCTGAACAATAATGATGTACTTCGCACAATTGCTCGCAAATGATGCCAATAACAGGTTACATCCTGTAAATATCAATTTAGAAATTAATGAATCATATGAAAAAATAAAAAAATACAAAATTTTTTTTTAGTGAATGCCGAATTTAAAAATCGAGGGATTATACGACAAAATCTATATAAATAAAAATGTAAAACTATTTTAAACCTTAAACTTCCGAGTTCTTACCAATTGCTTTGAAATTCCGACACGTTGCTTCCGAACAGCCGCATGTTTTTATATGGATATACTTTTTTTCCTTACCTGTCACATCTATGACAGCCAAAAATAAATGAGTTTGCTGGATCTATTGACCATGCCTACCTTCTGCAATAAAATGAGGTGGCGTTGAGTATGCAACGCTTGATATTTCAAGTAAAGGAAGTGAGAGTGAACTGAACGTTGTTCGAATGAACGATAATTAATGTGTTGTACGCCTCCGTCCGCTATTAATACCAAGGATTATTCATATAAAAAGGAGCTTTTCGAGTTAATCAGTTGTGTGTCTTCATCGTCTACAATACAGTATTTTCGAGGCAGTGTCTTCAATTAGTGTCTTTAACAGCAGGATCAACAAGATCAGTATTAGGAGTAGGTATATCCCAGTTGAACTTTAAAAATGGTTTCGACAGCACAATTCGACAGGAGTAACAGCAATGATGGAGTGAAGAAAGAACGACGGTCACAAAAGGAACGTGCGACAACATAGTGAACATTCAAACGACTGTTAGCATCTTTTGTTATTTACCATGTATTGTTCATTTAATCCTCAAATTTTTTTTCCGCAACAAAGAGAAGATCATGAAATATTAAAGTTCAAACAGCGCGAAATGGTTCAAAGGGAATAACAAACGATAAGATAAACTTATTTGCCATCAAAACGCTCCGATTCACATGCTGGGATGCATGCATTAATGATGACACTAGTTGTATGCGGTAATGATGTTGAAAATTTTCGCAAACTTCTTATTAAATATGAATATTTATTTTTGTTGTGATCAACTCAGGTAATTAAACGACAAGTGCAGAAGAGTAGACAGTAAATATCTGTATTCGGTACCAATTACAAAATTAGACAGAAATCAGTGTAGTCGAGAATACAGCGCAACCAGTCAAAAAATATTGTTTTTGGGGAAGCGGAGCAAAAGAATATCGGACTGACTGGTTGTCGGCTCCGAAAAAAGAATTAACTCTTGTTAATATGAAAATCCCTTTGGGGAAAAGAAGGGAAGGTTTTTAGTGAAGAAGTAAGGATGTCGTGAATATTTCTGAATTGGTGAGTGATATCGATCAATAACCAATTACCACCAGTGATTCCAGGCGAGTTGAGCTGAGTCACGTCGAATCGAGTTAGGCTGAGCTATATCAAGTCGAGTTGGCTGAGTCACGTCCAATCGAGTTGGGTTAAGTTGTGTAGAGTTGAATTGTTTAGTTGCTTCTGGTCGAATTGAGGTAAGTTGTGTAGAGTCGAGTTAGTTGAGTGGCGTCCAGTCGAACTGGGCTAATTGTGTCGAATCGAGTTGGAATAGGTTATTTAGAGTCGAACTGAGTCGCGTCTACACCGTATTATAAAATCTTTATTTCAAAGATAGCTATTTTCTTAAAACAACCAAATTTATATATGTTAGAGATGGAAGTGGTTTAATCACCGGAAACTGTTAAGATTCAAGTACAACATAAGCATCGTAAACAAGATCTAATGAGATTAGGATGTGAAATTGGACAATGATGCAAATTTAGAGGGTATTGTGAGTGATTGACAGCAAACGCACTTCCGGTATGAATGAATACCAAAAAACAAAAAAAACATGGGAAAGGAACGTAAGATCAGTTAAATGATTTATAATATTAGTTACATTATTTTACAATGAGGATTTGGCATTTGATTGGAGTTTCGCGATATCGAATTCGCGACAGAGGGACGTATTGTACAAAGGAACAATAATATAAGCATAAATAATAATATGTTACTATTAAAACTAAAGCGTGGAGATGGGAGATAAAGGTCAAGGTTAGAAATGTACTCAGTGATGGGATGGGAAGATGAATTATAAGTATTGAATCACTATTAATATAATAATTGATTATTGAAGATATTTATTTTATAATTTGTTTCGGTTTCCCAAAAAATGATGCTTGCAACACGTCACAACGAAATCAAAATCGTACATTGTTTTTTCATATTGACCGCCAGTTCTCCTTCATCTCCAACAGAGCTATGAAAGAACTATAAATCGTACTTGGCTGAGGATATTTTCTATTGAATATGCAAGGAAAATTCAAATATGAACATGGATTTCACAGCAATCTACAACGAAGCATTGATAATGATTGAAGATTTGTGCTTAGAAATCGCGAACAAAGTTCTTAATTAATTGAGAATGGCATCACCGAATTGATCTGCTGCTGCTTCGTTTCATGTAGAATTGCGTTGTGAATAAAATTACGATATGGGTGATCTTTTGATGTGTCGTATATGCAATCAAATATTATTTAGCTAACGCTTGAGCAAAAAGACATTTACGATCAAATAATGCAAATGTCAATAACAAGGTCGAAGAAATCTTAGATGCGCCAGAAGAAACTGCCAAAATTCTTTTTACCTAATTAGATTGATTCTGGCAGCAATTCGATTCTGAACAGCCTTTGCTCTTGCATCGTCCGAAATAGCTGCGACATTACTACCGGATGGAAGAATTGCTCATTCCACTTGTATGTTCAATACAATTCATTGAAACTCCCACGTGCAATATTTCCAAAACATTTGGCATGGGAAAAGTATTGCAAAAATGCAAACTTATTGTTTGGAATGAAGTACAGTGGCCCATAAAAAATTGATCCAAACTCTTGATCGATCATTGCAAAGATTTGCGTTAAAATCAGACCATTTGGGAACGCATTAATATTGCTTGCAGAAGATTACAGGAAACATTACCTGTAATTCCTCGATCGATATCAGCGGACGAAATAAATGCTTGCCTGAAATACCCTATTTTGTGGTAACACTTAAAGACAAAATTAACGATAAATTTGTATTCTAGCTGCAAATTGATCGATCAGCTGAGATATTCTCATATCAATTGTTGGAAATTGGGAACGGAAAGGTGCCGTTGATCTGACCATAGGACGAATTTCACTGCCTCAAAACTTCCATTGCCTCATAATTTCTGCAATTTAGTAGCTTCAAAAGAACTGGCTGAAAAAATATTTCCTCTTATTTACACCAATTATAAGAATCACGATTGGCTGAATGAACGAGTTTTTGTGAACAAGTTATTTTTGTGGTCAAGAACAAAGACTTTACAAACTTAGTAGTATCATTCAGTCTAACATTCAAAGCGAGGCAGTCCCATATAAGTCCATGTCCGTAGATACTGTTGTAGAAACAGATAAGACAATTAATTATCCGACAGAATTTTTGAATTTACTTGATGTGCAAGGGATGTCATCGCATGTAGAAAAAAAAAAAAAAAAAAAACAAGAAAGAAAAAACTAATTACTATTCAATTATTTTTTAATTTTTGCAGTTAAAAATCGGCGTGCCAATTATCATGTTGCGAAACATTAACAAGTCAAAACTTTGTAACGGCACGTGACTTGTAGTAAAAAAATTAGTGAACAACGTTTAGAAGCAACAATCTTGACAGGATCATCCAGAGGTGAAAATGTCCTTATTCCTCGTATTCCTATAATTCTAACGGATATGCCATTTCAGTTTAAGCGATTGCAATTTTCAATTTGATTTACGTTTGCAATCACCATCAACAAAGCTCAAAGTCAATCGTTAGAATTATATCTAGATCAATACAACTGCAAAAAGGCAATATAATTTGTTCAGATGCAAATATGTTCCTGATTTCGTCAATGGCTAAGTGTCACCATGACAAGCTGCTAATTTATTTGTGCAGTCATCTATTTATGAAAATTATTCAATCCTTCTCCAAAATATTTCATTCATGAAAATTTTCTCAGTAGTTATATTTTGATTAGATCTTAGCACAGCATGCTTTAGCCATTAAGCTTCGGTTGTAAGTTGAAGTAAACGTCATTATATTTTTTTTCTTTTTGTATCCGCAACGACAAGTAAACATTCTCTAGAGGAATGAATGTGTGAGTGATGCAACAACGTTACATCAAATAATTAATGAACTTCATAATTCTAACTTCTGGTCGAAGCTTTTTTTCGCGCTTCTTTGTAAAATAGGAAGAAAGTTTCGATGCTACTCATAAATCAAATAAACATTTTGCACCATAGATGATAACTGTAAACATCGGGCACCATGCATCTCACATGTACTGCAAGAGAGATGCAATGGGTTATGTACATGTAGAGGAGGCTTCAGCTCTTATACAGTCCAAAGGGAAAAATTCCAATTATTGAATAAAATAGCTAATTTAGAACAAATATAACACATAGAAATAGCTTTACATTTCAAGAAATAATATACTATCACATAAAATCAGAATATAAAAATGTAGAAAATTAATAAGATCAATATAATATTCACTGCTATCACACCAAACGTAATCCGCACATTGCAATGTTGCACAAGTTGTTGAAACAAACTAGATACTGAAAATAAGTTTATTTCCAACTTTTTTTGGTCGATAATCGTATTATTGAAAAATTAAAAAAAAAATAAATGGAAGAAACATGAATCATTGAAAATCAGAAACACGAATCATTTAGAAACATTAATCATTGTATTTCTCGATTAATCATGTGCCATTTTTTCTTCCCTGCCTTATTCTGACCAAAGAACTCACCGTATCGTTTAAGTCCGGTATTGCGTGAAGTAGGATCTTCATTAGATTGATCCTTCAAATCTCGTACGACGGAACGTGTTAAAGCTGTAGACCAAAGATTGGAGGCACTTTGTTCATTTTCAATTTTGTCGCCCACGAATCGTCGTCCATCTTTATGATAAGTGATTTTCCGCTTCTAAAAACAGGGATTTTAGCGACATTGTTGCAGACTATTCATGAAATGATTTGAAAAACAAAATTCTATTTCTAAATATAAAAGATAGAGCATCATTGAAATTTTATCCGTAGGACAGATAAGTCATTTTTTAGAAAAGAAATTAAATATCAACTGGACATGACTGGAACCATAATTCTGAAATTTCACAAAAAGTACTTAACTAAGGACATAA